>PVHX01002533.1:0-165779 GCA_004024805.1 Geosciurus inauris
GAAGCCACGCCTCCTGGCTACCGCTGCCTCCCGGTGATCCTGTACTCACACATACACGAGCGAAATTCCTGCGTGGGATGTTGAGCTGCAGAATGATGCCAGGAAGCTGGCTGGAAAACGGCACCTCCACCTCTTCCAGCTTTGGTCCCTGAGAGCCTAGCGCAGAGTGGACTGTCTAGGCCGCCATCTTGGAACCGCCACATGTTTTGTTTTTAATGAAACCACTAACCACCCCTTTGAAGAAGGGGGCTGTGCCAGTTTACAGTCTCACTAGCAACATACGGGTTTTTCAGTTTCTCTGCATCCTCACCAGCATTTGATGTTGTGTCTATATTTTTTCTTTAGTCATTCTGATGGATGTGTAATGATATCTCTCCTTTTTCTAGATTCTTGAGATGGGAGATTAGAATTATTAATTCAAAGCTTTTCTACTTTTCTAATATAAAAGGATATGACTCATTGCTTTAGCTGTATTTCACAAATTTTGACGTTATAATTTTATTTTCATTCAGTTCATTTAAAAATTTTCTCTTGAGATTATGGATTATTTCAAAATATGTTGTTTAGTTTGCAAGTGTTTGGAGATGTTCTTGTTATCTTAATATTACTGATTTCCAGTTTGATTCCACTATAGTCAGGGATACAACTGTACATAAGTTAAATTCTATTAAATATGTTGAGATTTCCTTCACGGCCCAGGATGTGATATATCTCGGTAGCTGTTCTAGGGTGCTTATAAAAATAAAGATTCTGCTGTTGGGCAGAATTTATTGGGTGAAGTGTTCTAAAAATTTAGATCATTGTTGGTAGGTAGTGATGTTGAATTCTATATTCTTGATGACTTTTGTTTATTTATCAGTTGTTGAGAGGATGGTGTTGAAATCTCCACCTATAAGTATGGATTTACCTTCTAAATTTTACTTGTATCAGCTTTTGTTTCATGCATTTTGCAGTTCTGTTATTAGGTGCATATGGATTTGAGATTTCTATGTCATCTTGGTAGATTTACTTTTTTATCATCATGTAACATTTTACTTTGTCTCTGGTTTTGTTTGCTTGTTTGTTTTAGTTTTTGCTCTGAAATCAACTTTACTTAATAATAATATAGTCATTCCTGTCTTATTTTGATTACTATTTCCATGATATTTATTTTTCATCTTTTTGCTTTTTATACAGTGTATTTTAAGGGGGTTTAATACAATATATACAGTATATTTTAAGGGAGTTTCTTATAGACAGTATGTAATTGGGTCATGACTTTTAATCCATTCTGCCAATCTGTCTTGCAATTAACGTATTTAGGCCTTTTTACATTTAGTGTAATTATTTATATGTTATAACTTGAGTATCTCATTTTATTTTTTGTTTTCTATTTGTTCCATTTGTTTTTATTTTTATTTTTTGGTTTTTTTTCTTGCTTTTCTGTGACTTATTTAAGCATTTTTTGCAATTCTATTTTTTGTACATATATAGCTTTTTTTTTATATACTGAGGATTGGACCCAGGGGCACTCTACCACTGAGCTACAGTCCCAGTTCTTTTTATTTTTTATGTTGAGACAGGGTCTAATTAAGTTGTTCCAGCTGCCCTCAAACTTGTGATCCTCCCGTCTCAGCCTCTTAAGTGGTTTCTTTATTATATATATCCTTTTTTTTTTTTTTTTTAATTTTTTTTTTATTTGTAGATGGACACAATGTCTTTATTTTATTGCTTTGTATGTGGTGCTGAGGATCGAACCCAGGGCCTCACGCATGCGAGGCAAGCGCTCTACCGCTGAGCTACAATCCCAGCCCTATTATATATATCCTTGACTGGTACTATTATTTTAATATTTCAAGTTAAGTATAGAAACTTTTTCTCTCTTGGTGTCCCTTTACCCTCTCACAGCTATTTTCTTTCAGTGTTTGGGAGATGTGTCATTTCATCCTGACCTCCATGGTCTTTGTTGAGAAATCTGCTGTCCTTTGAATTGTTCTTTCTCTTTTAAGTGATATGTTGTTTTTTTTTTTCATTCTTTCAAGTCTTTCCGCCACCCGCTTCAGTTTTCAGAAGTTTGACTTAGATATGGCTTGACATAGATTGATTTGGATTTATCCTGTTTTGTGTTTTCTTATCTTCTTAAATCTGTAAGTTTATATCTCTTGCCAAATTCATGAGCTTTTCAGGTTTTTATCATTTCTTCAATTGCTTTTTTAGCGTCACCTCTTTCTCCTTTCTTTACATGACCTTGATGACACAAATATTAGATCTTTTGTTATAGTCCCACATATTCCTGGAGCCCTGTTCATAATCTTTCCATCTATTTTCTTTCTGTTCTACAGTTTGAGTAATTTCTATTGTTCTATGTTTATACTTACTAATCCATCTTCTGCTATCTCCATTCTGTCACTGCAGGTTTTTTTAAATTATTGTATTTTTCAGTTCTAAAATTTCTACTTGGAAATTTGGAAATGGAAATTTACTTTATATCTTTTATTTCTTTACTAAGATTCTTTATTTTCCCATTTGTTCCTGGTATGTTCCCAACTGCTCATGGAAGCAGTTTCTAAATGAAAGCTAATATCAAATGTACTATATAAAATGGCAAAATAGTTGTACATAATGTATGTATACCTTCCTATATAGCTTAAATCATTTCTAAATCACTTATAATACCTATAATAGTGTAAATTCCATGTAAATAGTTGTTATCCTGTATTGTTTAAGGAACAATGACAAGAAGAAAATGTCTGTACAGGTTCAGTACAGACACAATTTGTTCCCAAATTTTTTAAATCTGTGTGTGGCTGAATCTGTAGATGCACAACTTGTGTATACAGAGGGCCAACTGTGGATGTGCATGTGTGTGTATATACATGCACAGGCATGTATAACGGAAACGCACATACTCCAAACAAATCAGCAAAGCTTCTGACTTAGTTGGACTGAGTGGGGCCCAGGCAAATAAATACTGAAGTTCTGAATACGGTTTTTAAAAAATTTTTTGTAGTTGTAGATGTACAGAATGCCTTTATTTGATTTGTTTTTATTTTTATGTGGTACTAAGGATAAAGCCCAGTACCTCACACATGCTAGGCAAGCACTCTGCCACTGAGCTACAGCCCTAGCCCTTTAGATTTTTTTTTAATATTTATTTTTTAGTTGTACATGGACACAATATCTTTATTTATTTATTTATTTATTTTTGTGGTGCTGAGGATCGAACCCAGTGCCTCCCATGTGCTAGGTGAGCACGCTACCACTGCGCCATAACCCCAGCCCCCTTTCAGATGGTTTAATAGGATTGAAATCTACTGTCTAAACTTAAGAAATTCTCTGAAAAAGTATTAGAATGGAAAGAAAATTCATTAAGTGTGAAATAAAAGATCTGTATGATTCAAGCTTACCTGGGGACATCTCTGTCTCCCTAGAGACCAACTTTCAGATTCTCCTATGTCTCACCCTGAGCTAGTGGCCAGAGTAAAGGGGCAGGGTCTGGCAAGGAATAAAATGTTGGAGATGGGTTTTATGAT
This sequence comes from Geosciurus inauris, assembly GCA_004024805.1. Taxonomy (NCBI): domain Eukaryota; kingdom Metazoa; phylum Chordata; class Mammalia; order Rodentia; family Sciuridae; genus Geosciurus; species Geosciurus inauris. The sequence goes on from PVHX01002533.1 coordinate 3,513, forward strand.
TTCATATGTCTTAGTTGAGAGAAGGATGAGGAAGGATTCTTGATTACTTTAGAAGTTGGAATGTCTTCATTCAGAAACTTGAGTTATTGACATAAATGTCATGTTCCTCACCTGGCTGTGCATCTTTTGATCTATAAACGCTTTTGAGAAAGTATTGCATGTATTCCTGTTCCCTAACATCTTTTTTTTTTTTTGGTACCAGGGATTGAACTCAGGGGCACTCGACCACTGAGCCACATCTCCAGCCCTATTTTGTGTTTTATGTAGAGACAGGGTCTCACTGAGTTGCTTAGCACCTCGCCATTGCTGAGGCTGGCTTTGAACTTGCAATTCTCCTGTCTCAGCCTCCCAAAGTGCTGGGCTTACAGGTGCCCGGCTCCCTAATATCTTATTATCCATCTTCCCTTCCAAATCAGTCCTCACTCTGCAAAGACTTTAAAATGCCTGGGATTGTCACACACCTCTGGCTTGCATTTCCCCTTTTAGGAAAGAGTTCCTGAGGCAGAGGCGGGCAGCTGTGACCCTCCAGGCAGAGTGGCGAGGCTACTGCAGCAGGAAGAATTTCAAGCTGGTGAGAAAGCTCAGGAAGCTGGGCCTTCAGGAATAGTAGATAACTAACTGTCCAATAAAAGGCAAATTTTAAAAGTTTTTTTCTATGAATGGAAGATCTCAAGCAGGACATGTCCCATCTCTAACAGACATGGAATATAGATTTAAAACAACCAGACATTCCACAGGCTCTCTTTGTAGCATAGTCTCAGACCCCATGTTTGTGGGCTTTAAAATATTTTCCTGTAGCATGTTGGGCATCCCCTGTGCTGGTCTGAGGCATTGTGTTCTGAATTGAGATAGCAACTATCTTTTTCCCAGCTTTCGAGCAACAAAATAAGGAAATGGATTGATTATTCTGTTTGAAGTCCTCCTTAATTTTTCTCCTAACCACAGCACTTGCTAATGAGTATCCGCTCAATATATAAAGCAGGGCAGCCATGCCCATGTCCTGTTGAACCTCTCTTGATTGCTTGTCTTTGTAATGGCCATAATTGTGGTTGTGACATAAAATGATCCTATCAGCAAAACTGGCCACAGGCCTGTCTGCATTCCATGTTCACCAAGAGTGTGATGGTAGCTGACATGTATGGAATGGTTACTTGGGACCTGTTGCTTTAAATGCATCTTTGCATTTAATATTGGATCAACTCTATAAATCAAGGACCTGAGACATAGTGGGGTTCGGTAGATTTCCTAAGAGCATTCAGTTAGTAAGCTGGTTTTGGGGTGTGAGCCTGTGATTTCCAAGGCCTTGAGGTGACCATAGGTTTGGTCTTTAGAAGCTTATCCCAGGGGCTCAGGGGCTGCTGTGCCCTAGGGAATTTTTGCAGCATAAAAGTGTTTATTCATATCTTACTTTCCTTCTATTTTAAAGACTTCCTGGGGGATTAGCTTGATGTGGCCAGTCACAAATGTGTTAGCCTACATCCAGTAAGGTAGCTGAACTTGGCTGGCAGGTATGAATGAAAAGCAAGGCTCTGGATTCTAATCACCCTTGTGAAATCCATGCCAACTCACTCCATCTATGACCCCCAGGAGGCCACTTTATTATTTATGCTATTTAGCAAATGCTTGTTTAGCACTTATTTGTAAGGCAGGCTCTTTTCTAAATACATCACAAATAAAACTCTCACTCAGTAGGCTCATTCTTATTGGTGTGTATACGTTTCATATCAGCCCTATAACAAAAAGCAGGTGACTGCAAAGCTAACTTGCAAGGTCTGGGCAATGCTGCTGTCTGTTTACTCCACTGGACCTTCTGGTTATGAACTCTGCTTTCTCTTGTCTCCATAGATCTTGGTGGGCTTTGAGCGCCTGCAGGCCATTGCCCGGAGCCACCTACTGATGAGGCAGTTCCAGGCCATGCGGCAGAGGATGGTGCAGCTGCAGGCCTGCTGCAGGGGATACCTGGTGCGCCAGCAAGTTCAGGCCAAGAAGAGGGCTGTAGTGACCATCCAGGCATATGCCAGGGGCATGGCAGCCCGGCGGAGCTTCCAGAAGCGGAAAGCCAATGTAGGTGGTCACCCAGTTTCTTGGGCAGGTGGCACTGGCTGCAGCCCAAGTGTGTGAGGGCAGATGGGAAAAATGGAAGGCAATACAGAGCTCTCACCAGAAGCCCCTTTGGAAAGTCTTCACTTTCAAGTCCAGATGTTTAAATCTGTTGTAATTACTCAAGAACTCAGCAAGAATACAAGAAGCAAATTAGGAGGCATCTCTTGGGTTACAGTTTAGATAGGACAAGAGACATCCCTTTCCTTTCCCTGTCCAAAGTTAGGGTGGCCGGGTTCCTCACATCATCTGGGAAGACTCAATCAGGGGCTCACAAAGTATAACACAGGACAGGCACCAGATCAACTAGATGATGGCCTTATTTGTGGAACCTGGAAGTGAAGCTCCTTGGTCCCTTCCCTTTAGCCTTGGGGACCATTTCTTTGCAGGGGATGATAATTTCCTAAAAGCCATGGGAAATCTGAGCCAGATGAACTGTGGTGGAAAACTGTTGCATGGAAAAAAGCAAAGATCCCTGGTAATAGGATTATGCATGACAGTTCAGGGGACAGAGAAACATCAAAGGGAGCCATTGAGTTTCTGAAAAGCTTGGAGAATAAGGAACCACAGAGTAGCTCAAAGATGCATGCTCCTGCATTTCAAAATCTCACCCATGTGTAATCCTATTTCTTCCATAGGGTATCTAAGACTCAGTCTTATTCCTTCTTTCTTGGCTCTTTTTGTGAAAAAGTAGAGTGGATTGGATGACATTTACCTTTGCCCCTCAGATGGAAATTGGGTCTGCTGTACAAACTACCATTACAATGAGCAGGGCATGTGAAAGAATAGACCCTCAGACAAGTCAGGAGCATGCTCCTGAGCTTGAATGACCCCAGCCTGGCTATAAAAACATTCTGACCCATGTGTTAGTATAGGCCCTAGAGACCTCCCTGGTAGACCCTTGATGCCCTTTGAATGAAGGGACACCCATAGGCCTGGGTGGTGGCTTTGCTGCTGAGATCTGGGCTCCTTGGAGTTTGAGGTGGTGCCTGGGAGGTCAAGCCAGCAACTGTACCTCCCTAGACCTCTAATTATCACTGGGAAATGAAAAGCTCTGGCTGGTTCATCTCCACTTACCCTAGCTATTAAATTTTGTTATTTTAGAGCAAAATATATTGATTTGGACAAATAACTGCAGGACAAATTTTACTTGGTTTCTAAAAGATACTTGGCCTGTGAGGGTAGGCTGAACTGAACCCAGCTGGGCCTGCAGGTCAACTTCTCCCCAATGTCTATATGCAGGGACCTCTGGTCATCCCAGCTGAAGAGCAGAAGAGTCAAAACATTCTCCCTTCCAAGAAGCGCAAGTCCATCTATGATTCTGTCACTGATACAGAAATGGTAGAGAAGGTGTTCGGCTTCCTTCCATCCATGATTGGGGGCCAGGAGGGCCAGGCCCCAACTGGTTTTGAGGTAAGACAACCCCAGACAGGAATGGGAGGACCTGCCCAGCCCCTGATCTCAATCAACCCCTTGGCTCTTTTGGAGAAGCTGCCAGGGTGGATGGCCGAGGAAGTTCCGCAGCCTGGGTGATTGTGCAAAAAGAGGTGAACCAGCATGCATTTCTGTGGTCAAACCCTTTGGAGCCAGGCAGCTTTCTCCCCTACAAAACATCCTGAAGCCTGAATGCTAGGGAGCTTTCAATCAGGCAGCACTTCCCACCTATATGTGGAGCCTAGGAGGTTGTTGCTTTGCAGAATTTGACTGGGGAAGCTGAAATGTAGAGAGGACCAACCCTGCAGCAGGAGGATATGAGGTCTGAAGGTGGTGGTGGTGGGAATAGGGGAGAGGGCATGAAGGGCAGTGTCCTCAGGCTGTACTATAGACGCTTACCATACCCTGCTCTGGGTCCCAAGACCCAGTGACCTAGGCACTTTCCCTCTCTTGGTGTTCAAAACCTCAGCCTTCCTCCCACCCCTTCACTCTGTGTAGTCAGGGGTGGGGTGGGAGCTGAGACTACTTCCTCAGGGGAAGCACTCTCTCTGTTCTATTGGACCTACAGGAAGGTATGGAGGAGGGCTGGAGGTAGGAGTATAGAGGTCCTGTGTCTACAGAGCAGGATGCTCAAGGTCATGCATACGGCAGTCTACTATATTGGTGAAGATCTCAGACACCAGAGGGCTGGGTAAATGCCTCTGCACCCAGCAGACAGCCAGATAGACCTCTCTAGTGGTCCCTGTCCCCTAGCACTGCTCACCCCACTGGGTACTAGCCAACAGCTTGGCTGTTATCTAAAATGATCCATGCCCTCCCTTACTGGCCCCTAGGATCTGGAAGTGAAGACTCAGAAACTGCCCGAGATTGACCTGGATACAGTCCCCATGTTGGAAGAGCCAGAGGAAGATGTGGATGGCCTGGCTGAGTACACCTTTCCCAAGTTTGCTGTGACTTACTTCCAGAAATCGGCCACCCACACACACATCCAGCGGCCCCTACGATACCCACTACTCTACCATGAGGATGACACAGATTACTTGGTAGCCATGTTCTCTGGTTTCTATTGGCTCATACCACCCCCAGAGCCTAAAGTTTGACCTGTGGCTCAAAGGGAGTAAGGAAGCCTTGGAAACTGTGGGCCCCAGTACTGAGATCTGAGTTCCGACCCAGCCCTCTGTTTTGCTCCCCCAGGCTGCCCTGGCTGTGTGGAACATCATCCTGAGGTTCATGGGCGACCTTCCAGAACCAGTGCTGTATGCCAGGAACAGCCTGAGAGGCAGCCCCGTGATGCAGCAGATCCACAACTCACTGGACAGGGAGAGCAGCCTCAGCGGTCCACAGCATGGATCTGCACAGGTACATGGTGTGAGGGTGTTAGGCAGGTATCCACCAGGTCTCAGGCCTCAGAAAACTGGACCTGGAGCCCTCTCACCAAGCCAGGGCGCCCAGGTGTTTTGAGTTTTGAATTGCACTCAAGAACTCATGAATCAAGGATCACACTCAGGACTATTTGAATCATATAACCCTTAATGGAGAGGGGTCCCCTGGACTCTGAATATCAGGTTTGACTTGAACCTAACTCAAATGCATATAACAATAATAATAATAAGAAATGTTATTAACAGATAGCCTGCTGTGTACCAGTAGCTTCTCTTAATTTAATTCTCAGTTGGGCTAACCCTACAAGATAGGGATTCTTATGTTTACTTAAAGCGAAAGAAATAGAAGTAAAATAACTTTCCACAAAATCAGTGAACTCGTGTATGGGAGCTTAGCTCTGAAACCATTCTGCTGAATTCACAGACCACCTTCTTGTCCCATGCTCTACCCTTCCCTGTGATGAAAGGTTAATTCACATATATTTTTGATCAGAGATCCTTTCTACAACTCAGTTTCACAAGGTAACTCAGGAGAACTAACAAAGAACAGTCCAAAAGGAATTATCCAGTGATAACAACACTCAGGGATCCACCAGCCACAGGAACCCAAGAGTGCCCCACATGCCAGATGACTGATGTAGACTTAGCTCTGATACCTGTGAGGTCCCGTGTGCAGACTAACTGCATAGAAAACTAAGGGATTCTGCAGCCTCAGTTGCATGGCTAAACCAGTGCCAGGCTCAAGCCCTAACTCCCTGACTTCTGGAGACATAAGCTCTACCAGAGCATATTAGATATCTACTGCTGTGTAACAAATAAAACATAGCAGCTTAAAACAGTACATATTATTTCACACTGTTTCTGAGGGTCAGGAAGAGCTTAACTGGTCATTTCTGACTCAAGGTCCCTCATGAGGTTGCCATCAAGCTGTCAATATGGGCTGTAGTTATCTGAAGGCTTGACTGGAGCTGAAGAGTCTACTCCCAAGATGGTACATTCACATGATTCTTGGCAGGATGCCTCAGTTCCTTGCCATGTGGGCCTCTCCACAGACTACCTGAACATCCTTACAATATGGCTTCCCCCAGGATGAGTAATCCAAAAAGGAAAACAAGAAGATACAATGTCTGATCTTAGAAGTCATATACCTTATGGGGTAGGGAGGAACACAAGGCAGGAGTGCTGGGAGGAGGTCATCATTGGAGTTCACCTGGGAGGCTGGTGAACCTTCAAGGAAGGGACCTCATGCTGCTCCTCTGAAGGGTAGACACAGGGGGACACAGGTCTGATTTCCCAGAGGTTGGAGCTCAGGTTTTCCTTCCCACATGTGCTCACTGAGTACCTGCAGTGTGGCCTGCTGACAGAGTGGGGCCAAACAAGCCCTGCTTGCCCTTACAGAGTTTTTAGCCTATGTATTGCACATTTATTCCCTGTGCCAAAACCTAGCTTTACCCCAGCCAGAGAGGGTGCCCGGTCCTGGAGCTGGGCTGATCCCAACCCAAGCCGAGTACCACTATTAGCTTTCATGATGCCATCATGACAAGATGCAGCTCCTGCCTAAGGGGACCAAAAGATCTTAATGGCTGGGGGCAAATCCTTCTCCATCAGTTTTATAAATTGGCCAGGAAATGACTGAGGGAGACACTTGCTCCACTGTAGATGGCTATAGGATTAGCAGCACCAAGGGACTGCTCAGGTGCACATTCCTCTGGTAAATTTTTCCACAGAAAGTGAGCCAAAAGGACAAAGGAACCAAAGGTATCTCCTCCATGAAGTTGAAGCGGTCCTCCCGGATCACGGGCCAGGTAAACCCAGGGCCAGGGGACTCAGTCTTCTCCTAGCACTGCCACCAGCCTGTGTGGGGTTCCCAGGCTATTGCTTCCATCCCCGCATGTTGTTTTTCTTCTTGGCAAATGGGGAGAATCACAGCTATCCTGATGGCCATCTTTGGGCTTCAAGGTGGCCAGCCAGCTGAACATCGGGGAAGAGCCATTTGACCTTGATGGCCCCATCTCAGAACGACCCATGTCCAACCTAGAGAAGGTGCACTTCATTGTGGGATACGCCATTCTGCGACCTGGTCTCAGGTCAGTCCCTACTCCTACCTCACCCCTGTTCAGAGCACCAGGTCTCCTCATTGGCTCTCAGCTCACAGCCACATCTTCCTCCCCTGCCCCCAGATACCTGCTTCCTCCTTGATCCCTGGCTTAGGGCCTGCAGGCTGGCTCTCAATGCAGCAGATGTTATAGCCACCAAGGCTTCTCTACTTGCTGTGCATTAAGAAAACCAAGGAATAAAAGTTGGTTTTAGGAAAACAGATTCATCATAGGCTGAGGATTCATTTTAGGACAGATTTTAATGCAAGATGCTGTAAATAAGCTGTGTGTGTATGTGTGTGTGTGAATGTATATATTTATATATATTTATGTAGATTTGCTTGATATGCAATTTGCTTTACAGGAATTAGGTTTTCATATAAATATGTATACTGCTTTAAGGGATTGTATTTTAGAGGTTTGCTTATTTTAAGTTATTATTTTTAACCAAATTTGAGGAAATGTTGGCCATAATTTCTTCAAAATTCTTTCTCCTTCCCTCCCTCTCTTCTCCTCTTATTTCTCCCATTTACATCAAATTCTAATTGAACTTATATAAGACTTTTTGCTACTGTTCTTCAAGTCCCTGAGGATATGCTCCTTCTTTCTGCTTTTCTTTTTATTCTTTAGATTGAGTAATTTCTGTTGGTCAATCTCCAAATTCACTGATCTCTGTCTTCCCCAGTCTACCCTTAAACCATTCCAGAAATTTACTTCAAGTGTTCTATTTTAAGTTATGTTATATTATTATACATAATAATTATAGTTTTCTTGATTATTTTTTCCATTCTTATTTCTTTGCCAAGGTTTCCTATTTGCTCATGCACTATGAGTATAGTTTCTTTTACATCACTGAGAATAGTTACCATAGTTTTTAAGCCTTTTCTGCCGATGTAACATCTAGGTCATATTGGAGTCAGTTTCCACTGGCTGTCTTTTTCTCTTGATGAGGATCATGTTTTCCTGTTCCCCTTAAATTTAGTACTTTCAGATGTGTCCTAGAAATTGAGGATGATACATTTAGAGACTGGATTCTGTTATATTCTTTCAAAGAGTGCTGTTTTTTTGTTTTGGCAGGCAGTTAATTTGGCTGGATTGAAATTGGGTCATCCTCATAGTGAGCAGCAGATGAAATCCCTGTTAAGTTATTTTAGCCTCAGCTAGCTTGCCAGGGTATACTCCACCACTCATGAATAAAGTGTCAGCCAGAGATTTAGAAAAACTTTATATACAAAATTGGGAATCTCCTTTCTCTGGTTTTCTTCACTCCAGGACTTCCCTTCTCACTTTCAAGTTGCTGTGGAGACCCCAAACTGTTCTCTGGTTCTTAAAGCCAGTAAGACTGTAGATGACCTCTACCCAAGTTTTGGCTATCTACATGACACCAACTGGGCAATTCTTCTAATTTAGTTGGTTCTGTTGGTAGTTGTCCCTTGATAATCCTTACCAGCCACCATATGGCAGACACATAAAAGCTATGTCCAAATGGGTACATGATGTGTTATTCAGATAACTCCAAAGATGGGCCCATGAAGTCCTGGTATCCAACTTGTGCTGAAACCTTGCTAATCCTTTAAGAGTTCCTGTTGACTCTAGCTGCAGGCAGAACATCCTGTAGTCTTCTACTGCTAGGAAGTTTTGGAATAATGAGCTGCCGAAAGTTCAGCTCATGGCATCCTCATGGTCAACAGGGAGCTCATGCATGCCCCACCAAATAATGCAGGTGCAGTTCCCAGTCCTTGACTATTCTTTCTTTACTTTACCCATCAAGATGGGCTCCAATCTCCAGAAGGAAGCAGGCTTTAGTCTCTTTGTTCACAGAGGTCCTCAACTTCAAGGGAAGTAAGTCAAGATCTAGCAAGAATTCTTTCCCCATGCTCCATTCCAATAGCTTGGGCTGGGGGTGGGCAATAGGCTTCTCAAGCTCTGCCTCAGATGGGAAGTAGAAAAGTCTCATGTTTGGAAAACAGCTCCATCCCTACTGATAGTTCTTCTGGGGTCTCCCTCACTCTCCCATCACTTGTAAGTAGTGGAAATGAGCCATAGATATATCTCCTTTATGAAGTTCCTCCTGAAGTCACCTTTCAAATTTCTCACCTTCCCTTATAGAGGCCGCACGTGGCATGCTGGACTGGTTCTGCCATCTTTTAGTAAATTCTACAAGATTTTCTCCAGAATGTTGAATATTAACATCCATTTGTCCTTGGCTCTGGAGTCATAACCAAATTCTGAGACAAAACAAATGCTGCATTCCATATCTATCAAGTATTCAACATATACTTACTAAGTTCCTGCTCAGGGTGGGGCCTTTGCTTGAGGATTGGGGATCAGAGATGAAGAAAACATGTCTCTGTCCTTGAAGAATTCACCCTTTATTTGGTGTGTTAGTCAGTTTTCCATTACTATAACAAAATAGCTGAGATAATCAACTCATAAGGGAGAAACATTTGTTTTGGCTTATGATTTCAGAGGTTTCTGAAATCACTTGACCCTGTTGTTTTGGGCCAATGGTGAGGCAGAGCACATGGTGGAGAGAGCACATGGTGCTCATCTCATGGCAATGTTTTGGCAAAAAGAAAGAGAGGAAGAGTTGCGAGTCCCCGAAATCCCTTTCCTTTCAAGAGTACTTCCTCCCACTGGGACCACCTCTTAAAGGACCCACTGTCTCCCAATAGAACCTTCAACACATTGGCCTTTGGCCAGGGCACTTATCCAAACCATGGCAGAGAGCATGAGAGAATCAGGAAACCCACAATGACAGTATGTGCTTAAAAGTGGGTCTGCTCACATCCAGTGAGGGTACCAAGAAGGAGTGGTCTCAATGCCTCCTGGGCCAAGCTAAGTGCAAAGGAGATAAGGCCTCAGGGTAGAGGGAGAAATAAATGTCTGAAATAACTGTGAAGGTGGGGAAAGGAGCAGATGAGGCTATACAAGAACTAGGGCAGACAAGACAGGGGTGTCTTGTCTGAGGACAGTAAGACAGGGGTGAAAGTGTCACGAGCAGATGGGGTGAGTCAGAGCAAAGACCTGAGGGGGCAAGGTATCTGGGAGGGAGGACTAAGAACTGGGGCCTCAGTGAACCAGGCAGTGAGGTCTGAAGGGAGTGGGACATGGAGTCCTGGGTGGGGAGGGCTCCAGTGCTGCAGGAGTCCCCTGAACATGAGTCCTCATCCAGAGGTGCAGAGAGACCTGTGCCCAGGCTCCTGTCTCTCCCCTCCCCTGGAACAAATACCCAGCCTGCCCTTTCAGTGGTCTGTGTCTTTCAGGGATGAGATTTACTGCCAGATCTGCAAGCAGCTCTCCGGAAACTCCAAAAAGAGCAGCATGGCCCGAGGCTGGATCCTGCTCAGCCTCTGCCTGGGCTGCTTCCCACCCTCAGAGAGGTTCATGAAGGTGGGGAGGGCTGAGGACAGGGTTGGGGACACTGGGGGCAGGTTGCAGCTGCAGCATGAGCAGGCTCTGCTGGACCAGGAGCAGGTCCAGAAATCTGTGTCCAGGGCCAAGTTTTCCTGAACCCGCAGGCCCAAGGGCAGCACTTCTCTAGCCCTCAGTTTCCTTGTCTATACCAGAGGGCACTATACCTGGCTTCTTACCATCCCAATCCAGGGTCTACAAGGCCATTGCCCTGTGGCTCAGGCACTGGGACGATTCTTCAAGACTAAAATGAGATGGCAGATGAAGTGAGTCTTGAAAAGAGTTGTCCTGGGAGTGAACCCCTACTGGAGACGTGGGTTGGCAGAAGCTTGCAAGGGTTAGAGGCCCCAGACTTCACTGTCTTCATATACCTTTTGGTTTTGAAATAAAAGTAATACGTGGAATGCAGACAATCAAAAATGAAAATAAAAATCATCCTCAAACCCAGAGGTAACTTCCATTTGTATTTTTTTTTTTTTGGCCTCTGTGGTATTACAGTGTCATACCCACAGTCAAACAGAAAACACTCACTTACTCTATGTCCCTGTGGGGACATCAGGAACCATGGTCACCCTGGCCATTGGTTCTGAGCATTTGAGCCACTCTGACATCAGTAAACCCTTCTAGGCAGTATTCCCCCACCTCCATGGGACAAAAAGATTTTCAACCCTTTTTTTTTTTGGTGATGCTAAGGATTGAACCGAGGGCCTTGTGCATGCAAGGCAAGCACTCTACCAACTGAGCTACATCCTTAGCCCTCAAGACATTTTTTGTTGTTGTCAAACGCATTTTGGACATAGGCTCTCCTACATTTTTCTTTTAATTTTCTGCACTATTTTTTCTGCTGATGTAAACTGCCAAACTGCTTCTCGGTTGTGTACCAATTTCTATTCCTTTTCATGATGAATGGAGAGTGCCCATCTGAACACATCTTTATAAACCAAAGATAATAATTTTAAAAATTTGTGTGGGGAGAAAGTAGAAATTGACCTATATTCTGAATGTCTCCTCCCTCTTCCCTTCTTTGCCCTCTAGTATCTGCTGAACTTCATTGGTCAAGGGCCAGCAGGCTATGGGCCCTTCTGTGCTGAACGCCTTCGGCGTACCTGTGCCAATGGGGTGCGGGCAGAGCCTCCCACCTGGCTGGAGCTTCAGGTAGGGGCTGGAAGGGTGGGAGATGGGCAGTGTGGGGTGGTGAAGCCCCTGTGGTTCCTGCAACATGGCTGTGGGGTGACTTTGTCCTTAGTATTCCTCCATCTCCTCCAGGGCACCTTCATGCTCCCTATGAACCCCTGTGGGGCTCAGCCTCTCCTAGCATAGCCCAAGATTCAAAGCTGCCCTCAGCCTCTCTAAATCCACAATCTTTTTAAAAATAGTTTTTATTGGTACATTATAATTATTTTTAATAGCGGGATTCATTGTGACACATCCATACAGGCACATAACATATATTCCCTCTCGCTCCCCTCTTTTCTTCCCCTGATCTGCTTTCTCTACTTTGCTTGTCTCCCTTTCATTTTTTTCAATTATTGCATTATAATTATACATAAAAGTGAGATTCGCTGTGGTGTAGTCATACATGGTCATAGCTTGGTTTGGCTGATTTCATTCCTTAGTACCTCCCCTTTCCCTTCTCTCCTCCCTCCCCACTAGTCCTCTCCCTCTGCTGTTTTTCCTTCTAATTTCATGAGATCCCTTTTTTATTCCTTTTTCCTCTGTAGTTCCTCCTTATTAGAAAGAACTTTTGACCTTTGACTTTCTGAGTCTGGTTTATTTCACTTAGCGTTGTGTTCTCCAATTCCATCCACTTGCCAGCAGATGCCATATTTTCATTCTTCTTTATGGTTGATAAAACACCATTGTGTATATACACCATGTTTTCTTTATCCACTCCAGTGTTGGTGGGCCCCAGGCTGGTTCTATAACTTGGCTATTGTGAATTACACTGCTATAAACATTCTCTTATGGTCTTTTAGTTGAAGGGGAAAATAAATCTGACATACTCATTAGCATCACTGGGTAAATGGCTGCTAGTTGTTTTGAGTTCCTCCTCCCCAGGGCATTTGCACTTTTATGAAAGTCATGGTCAAGTCAAGGTTTTCGTCCTTGATGGCATTGCTGTTGGGAGCAGGTGCCTCCTCTACTTGTTTTGGCAGTCGGGACACCTGCAAGTTCTTGAGGTATCCTCAGAAAGGATCACTCTGATGAGTCAGGATGGAGGCGGCACCCCCAGCATTGGCTCTACCAGCATCTCTGGTCCCGAAGGTGCTCACCCATGTGACCCGGCAGTGCCCTATGCTGGGGACTGTGGGTCACCTCCAGTCCTACCTTTTCCCTGTTTTCACCTGACCTCCCAAGTCCACAGGGCTCTCTTTCATGAGTCCTGGAATTGTGGATGAACTTGTGGTAGCTGTGAATTCACAGTGTAGTACATAGGATCCGAGATCTGGAAATGTTCTGAAGGACTCACCTTCTGAATCTGGGTCACTTAACCTTACCAAGCACAGGGTTCCCACCTAGAAGTGGACCATTATGGCCTACAAGCTGTGCCCACAGGGCTACTGAGGCACACTTGGAGATGCCCACAAATCACCAGATGTATAGGCAACATTGTTCTTGCCCCTGGCAGGAGCCATGAACTTAAACTTTGTTAACTCCATGCTGAGACATGGCCAGCTGAGGCTTCTGAAGGTCCTGTTCTCAGGAACCCACAGGAATGGGCAGGAGGGGACAGTGGGAGAGAAGGAAAGTGGGGCAGGGTGATGGACTGACCCACAGTCCAAGGCTCTGGGAGCTTTAGGACAGCTGAGCCCAGTCCCCTCCTGGCCAGAGGGCCTGAGTCCTCATCTGTCTCCAGGCTGTCAAGTCCAAGAAGCACATTCCCATCCAAGTCAACTTGGTAACTGGGGAGAGCCTGGCCATCATGGTTGATTCAGCCTCCACATCACGGGAAATCTGCCAGCACATTGCCCAAAAGAAGGGCCTCAGAGATCACCTGGGCTTCTCCCTCCAGGTCGCTGTGTATGACAAGGTAAACACCAGGTACCCCTCTGCTGACTGCCTTCTTCGAATACCTGGACCAGAGTGTCCTGAAGCTGGACCCTTCACAATTTGCCAGCCTGGCTCCCGCCCCTCCTCGCAGTGAGCAGACATATTCACATGGGTGTGCACACCCCCACCCCCGCACACACCAGGCAGTTGACAACAGGCAGCCTGTCCTCACCCACTCAAACAGACCAGCAGCTGCTCAACTTGTCACTTCCCTGCCACGCCAGAGCACTCAGCCTCCCCTCACTTCCCTGCAGCAGGCAGGGCCCAGCCCACCTGAACCCCCATCAGCACCCATCCAGGTGCCCTCACCCTCAGACTCGGACAAACACCAACTGGCCAACCAACATGTCATGGCCCAAATCACGCCAGCGTCAATCTCTGCTTCCTTTGGGAGGGGCCAGCAGAGAGGTGTGTTTGGGACCAATGGACAGGCCTATGGAGAAGTCCTTCAGATGTCCAAGTGGACTCAGCCGTGTCCACTCAGCCCACACTGGGCTCAGAGTTCTGGTCCCTGTCTTCCACATGCTGTGCTTAGGGTGGATGTCCCTGTGGGACGAGGCACACAGCAGTTGCTAACCCCTGCTGCCCCGGATTCTGTCCTCAGTTCTGGTCCCTGGGCAGTGGACATGATCACGTGATGGATGCTGTAGCCCAGTGTGAGCAGTTGGCCCAGGAGAAGGGCGAGAGCCAGCGCCAGTCACCCTGGCGCATGTACTTCCGGAAAGAATTCTTCACCCCCTGGCACGACTCCCAGGAGGACCCTGTCAGCACTGAGCTCATTTACCGGCAAGTCCTCCATGGACTCTGGTCTGGCGAATACAGTTTTGAGAAGGTGAGGAGACCTGAGGAAGAACCACATTCCAGGGCTTGCCCAATCTGAGGCCATCAGAAGATGCCCCACAGAAGAGGGACCTAGCTGGGGTCAGAGGCAGTGTACAATGTGGTGGGCAGAAGGCAGAGGGCAGAGGCATGGGAAGGTGGTCACAGGGGAGCAAGTCCTGGGCCTCCATTGGAGGCCTGTCAGCTGTCCCTTTCTGTCCTGGTCTCCATTTCCTTCTTCCTCAGGCCACAGGTTGCTCAAGCATCCGGGGCCTTTGGGCCTCAGGCCTGCCTGACCTCTGGCAGCAACTGTTTATAGAGTAGCAGGACCTGGTGGTCAAGAACATGACCTTAGAGCACAGGTGGCTGGGTTCAAGTCCTATTCTACATCTCCTGGACAGGGTGGACTTGGGAAGTCCTGTCATCTCCCCAAGCCTTGGGCCCACTTCTGGAATACCCAGAGTGCCAACAGCTCTTTGCATAGGGTAGTTGTGATGACACAGTGTGGTGGAGAATGGGGTGTGACTGAAGTCATGGGAGCAGCAGGTGCAGACCTCCCTGTGCCAAACCAAGAGGACAGAGGCAGGCACAAAAGTCTTGGACTAGAAAGGTCCTGCCTAGAAAGGTCATGGTCAGGGACTGGCAGAGGCCATTTCTATAAGATTTTTATTTCCCAGATAGAAAGACAACTTGGATCCCTGCCATGCTGGGCCAAGCAAGTCCCTACACAGGATTTTAACCTGGCTGAGTCTCTGCAGAAGCCCCACAGGGCCAGCCTCCTGTGGCAAGGAAAGACTATAGCTAAGACAAGGAAAGGGCCCTGTCCACTTACACCTCCACTCAGAGTAGCAATTTTGGGAGTCCACCTAGGAATTCCAAGAAGAACCCCTTATCTTTAGGCAAAGGGCCTACAGGGTTCAAGCCAAGGTTGCTGGGATTACCTGCTGCCAACAGGAGCAGTTGGGGCCATTGGGCATGGCAGGAGGTCCACAGGGAAGGAGCTGGTCTTGCCTAGAGGATGTGGCTGGACTCGGTGGCTGCTCCGCCTCTCTGGTCCTGTCTCACCTACTGGTCAACTCCACTGTGCTGAGGCAAGAGCTGGCCGTGGGGTGGGTGCATCGTGGGTGAAGGTGGACTCACTCACCTCCCCTCACTTCCTGGCTGTGCAGGAAGAAGAGCTGGTGGAGCTGCTGGCCCAGCACTGCTATGTGCAGCTTGGAGCTTCACTGAGGAGTGAGGCTGTCCAGGAGCTGCTGCCCAGCTGTGTCCCCTCCAAGCTGTACAAGACCAAGCCCACAGAGAAGTGGGCTAGCCTCGTCACTGATGCTCACACCAAGGTCAGCCTGCACTTCATCCCTGAGCTCTTCCTTCAGAGTAGGTGGTGGCAAGGGGGACTAGGTGTGCCAAGGTAATGAATTCCCTGCCCATGACCCCCAATCCACTGCCCATGACCCCAAATCCACTGATAGTTAAGTATAGACCAGATACAATGTTTAAACAAGCTCATGCAGTTCAACTCCTTATCACAGGCCCTGGCCACCCACCCTCCTCCTTCCAAGTTGTCATCTTGTCCAGTCCTGGTGTGTATTGCAGTGCCTGTTTGGGCCCTGACCTGCTGGCACAAGAGAGCATCCGTGGCTGACAGCTGACCATGACATTGCCTTAGCACCAGTCCTGTTCTCAGGGCCTCCCTCTTCCTGCCCCCAGGCACACGAGAACTCCTAAGTCAGAGTGTCTGTACACGTTGTAAATATTGGATGCACATTGCGTATGGCCAAATCACCCTTCAGATATGATGTGCCCATTTATATTTCCAAAGCCAGTATACAAATATTACCCAGCTACCTTTTTAAAATAGGAACAAGAGAAATAACATTTGATCTAATAAACAGTGAAAAGAAAGGTTAGAAGGACCTCAGAGCCAGTTATGGACACAGAGCAGTGAAGATGGGAAGAGAACAGGGTGAAGGAGGGGAGAGGCATGCTAGAGGAGGAGGGAACTACAGGGGAAGGTGAAGATGGAGGTCCCCGGAAGAGGCCCCCAAATATGCAGAAGTCCAGAAAAGAAAGACAAAAGTGCCCAGAAGCAAGGTACACAGCAAGGTAGCCCTCATGCATGAAACAGGACACAAATCCACAGTCAAGAGCAAGCCCAAGCTGGGGCCTTGGGCACCTGGGCATGCACACGTGCCCAACCTATGCTGAGACCTGGCTCCACCCAATATGGGCTGGCAGCAGCCTCGCCCTACAGCCTCTGACTTCCTGATACTAATGAGGGCAAGGACACTCACCCTTCCCGAGACCACCTCCTGAAGGTTTTTCCCCCAGAGGGTCCAGTAGAGTTAGGCCGACCCTTGACCCCAGTATCCCTGACCAGGCCCTGGCTTCATTTTAGGTGAAGGTTTTGCAGAATGACCCATCAATAATTACCTTATTACTGGGGTGGGATCAGCTAGGGGAGGCAGAAAAATGGAGATGATTCCTGTGATCCCCCACAGGCCCCATACACCCAGACTCGAGCCACAACGCTGGCTGTGCAGGAGCAGGTGGTGGACACTGCCCGCCTACAGTGGCCGCTGCTCTTCTCTCGGCTCTTTGAAGTCACCACGCTCTCTGGTAATAATACCTGATGGGATGGAGGTGGACATGGATTGGACACCCTAGCATGGTGCCCTCACTGTGTGGTCTCCTCTGGCCAGGCCCCCGCCTCCCCAAGACACTGCTGATCTTGGCGGTTAACTGGAAGGGGCTGTCCTTCTTGGACCAGCGGGAGAGGACGCTACTGGAATTCTCCTTCCCAGAGATCATGAGTCTGATCACCAACAGGTGGGAGCCCCCAAGGGAAGATGCCCTGAAATCTCTCTCCTCCCACCCTGAGTCCCTGGGATGTATGCATGGGGGGCTCTGGAAAGACGGGGGTGGGCAGTGTGTAATCACTAGGAGCTGAGCTGGGGTGGATGGATAATGAACAGCATGCACAGCAGCCACTGGATTGGGGAGCCCACCCCCCTCAGGCCATGCTGCTGGTTATGTGGTCCCTCTACGCGTCAGCATGGCCCTCCCTGCTTCTCAGACCTGCCTGGAAGGGTCGCACAGGCATGTGGCTTCCTTCATGTAGCAGGCTCCCTCCCTTTCTGTGGGAGAAAACTGTTCACAGAGAATACAGGTCATCTCAGAGAGGAGCGAGGGATAGGGCCTGATCAGGGCACCGGGCAGTGCTAGGGCATCCTCCAAACCCCCACCCCATGGCTTGCATCTACTGGGAACTCTTCCAATCCCTTCGGGAAGTTCTGCCCTCGTCCTACCAGAGTACCCCTGGGTTAAAGCACCCCAGTGTGGCATGACCATTATAACTGTGACCAGTGAGCTGCCCCAGGTGCACATTGGCCACCACTCTCCAAGACTGACTGGGCACTTTCCGTATGTCATGGAGTCATTGCAGCACCTGTTCTACTTATTGAGTAAACCAAGGCACGTGGGCTGGGGAGCTTGTCAGGGTCCCACGGAGCTGGTGCCTCACTTCAGCACTCACACTCTTGGTGGTGTCCCTGCATACTGGCCACCTGGTGGCCTGCCCAGAGCCAACCCCACATAGCCTCTGAGTCCTAAAGGGCCCTGAGCTCTGCCAGTCACTTGCTAGCCACCCACCGTGGTGTCTGGGACTTGGGTCAACCCAGGCCCAGCCCTGCCAGTGGCCCTAGGAAAACCACTGTTTCCTCATCTGTAACCCTGGAGGGTTATCTCCTCTAGGCTGTTGAGGGCCTAAATCAGGGAGAAGTCCTGTGGTCACCCTGTACCCTTCATCCCCTAGGGAGGCCAAGGGCAGGCAGAGACTGCTGCTGTCCACACTGCATGAAGAGTACGAGTTCGTGTCCCCCAGCTGTGTGGCCATCGCTGAGCTGGTGGCCCTGTTTCTGGAGGGCCTGAGGGAGAGGTCCGTGTTCGCCATGGCCCTGCAGGACAGGAAGGCCACAGGTGCCCACCAGGTGGGGGGTGGGGCCCAGTGAGGGGCCACTTGTGGGGCCAGTGGGGAGGCAGCTCACCCATCCATACGTCACAGCAGCCACAAGGCACAGAGCAAGGCTTGGGGACACAAACAGAGGGAAGAAAGGAGGGTCCCAACCTCTTCTCAGCCTGTTTCCTCTTTCACAAGTTGAGGGCGTTAAAGGAGGTGGCCTCAGACTCTCCAAGGTTGGTCTTGTGTGCAAAAGCACTGGCAAGGCTGACCTTCTCCTGGCAGCTTTGAACCCCATCCCACAGCCACTTAATTATCCCATTCTATAGACACAAAATTAGAAGCTCAGAGGGGGAGGTATCTTGCCCAGGGTCATGCAGCTCAGGGAGGTGAGAGTCTAGTTCTTAGCCACAGCTTTTCTGTGAGCTGTGGCCTGTGTGAAGGCAGGGGTGTGACAGGGCCTCAGGACCTCTGCCTAGCCCAGACTGGTCAGCCAGGCATTCATAAGCAATGCAGTGGTGCACGCAGTGCAGATGCTTCAGAAGGGGGACCCTCTGCCATGCAGAGGAAGGGCTGTGCATAGCAGCAAGGGACATCTCAAATGTGTTATCCTGTTGTTCTTTTTCTTTCTGTGTGTGTGTGACCTGGACCTACAGATGATGTCACCCTTCTGCCTTTCAAGAAGGGGGACTTGATAATCCTGACCAAGAAGCAGGCCCTGATAGCCTCTGAGAACTGGACCCTGGGTCAGAACGACAGGACTGGCAAGACGGGGCTGGTACCCACAGCCTGCCTGTACATCATCCCAATGGTCATCAAGCCCTCGTCCCAGCTGCTGGTGGGTCACATGCTCACCTCTGCTCAGCTGGGACACTGCAGACACAGCTCAGAGAGGTCTGCCTGGGGGCCTTGCTCAGTTGCCCACACCCTAACAGAAGACCAGGAGGGCCACCTGGGCACCAGGGCAGCTCTGCCAGCCCTTTTCATCCGTGAGGGTGATCATAAAGCTGGCACAGTATTTATTCAGAACACAGCACAGCAGTTGGCACTTAGTAGGTGCTCAATAAATGGGCACTCTGTCACTGTCTCCTACCCTGGGTATGTCCTGGTGACAAACTTGTCCTTCCTCAGCCTCATTTAAACTGTGACCCCAGAGTACCCAAGTCTTCCTCTGCCTCTTGGGAAGCCAGGAGCAGGCAAGCATTCTGGCATGGATACGTTTAGTGCCATTTGTGTGCCCTGCACTGGCAATGCAGGGTCAAACTCAACACCCTCAGGGAGACTGCAGACGTTTGGACAAACTGATGGCAAATACACATGTGCCACCAAGAAGCAGCACTGGTTGTTATGGGAACAGATAACAGAGGGAAGGGATGTCCTGTCTGGGAGGCATCCCTGAAGGAGTGATGTTTGTGCTGAAGCCTACAGTTGGGGGTGGACCAGGAAAGCAGGGCCAGAGAGAGGGATGCCCCTAAGGAGAGGTACCCTAGAAAAGAGCCACACCCTGAGAGCAGGATGGACTGGGCTCCACACCAATGGCACTAATCCTCCCTTGGGGAAAAAAATAAAACAGGCTCAGAGAGGTTGAGTCACTGTGCTAGGGTCACAAAGCAAGAGAAGCAGAGGGGTAGGCCCAGGTCCAACCAGCTCTAGGGTCTGACCCCTCGCAAGTCACTGAGGCAACCTCCTTTCAATCTCCAGGAGGAGATTATGGGAAGGGCTTCATGGACAGTGTCTCCTGGATGACCACAGGACTTTACCCCCTATAGAGCTTGCTGGCCATGTCACCAGAAAAGCGGAAGCTTGCAGCCCAGGAAAAGCAGCCGTCAGAGCCACTGCCTGAGGAGCAGCCCAAGGAGAAGCTGCACACCCTGGAGGAATTCTCCTATGAGTTTTTCAGGTACCCACCTGCCTGGCCTCCCCCGGGAGGGGGGAGCCACGAGGGGCTCATGGCAGGGAGGGGACCCCCTGGCCCTCCTACAGCCACCATCCCTGACAGGGCCCCAGAAAAGGAGACAGTCAGCAGAGCCATGCTGCCCCTGGCCCGCACCCGGGGCCACCTGTGGGCGTATTCCTCGGAGCCGCTGCGGCAGCCCCTGCTCAAGCGTGTTCATGACAGAGCTGACCTGCGGGATGTCGCCTGCCAGATCTTCCATGATATCCTTCTCCAGCCACCCACCCTCACCACATGCTGGCTTCACATGCACCAGTGTTCCCTCTTGGGCCCATGAGCAGGCTGGACATCAGCTCACAGCACCAGAAGAGCCAAAATACACATCCCTGAAGAGATGCTTAGGGCTCAGTGTGGGGCCAGGGTCGGGGTCAATGGCTAGCCCTGGTCAGGGGGTCAGCTCAGGGCTACCCCCAGTGCTATTCTCCTTGACATCTGCACCCATCTTCAAGTACATGGGCGACTACCCTTCTCGGCAGACCTGGCCCACCCTAGAGCTCACAGATCAGATCTTTTCATTGGCCCTGCAGGACTCAGCCCTGCAAGATGAGGTCTATTGCCAGATCCTGAAGCAGCTGACACAAAACACCAACAGGTTTGCCAGGGATGGCGGGGTGGAAGGTGCTGGCTCCCTCAGTCTTTATCCCAGGCTCCTAGACCCCAGGTCTGCTCTACTATATCCTGAGGGTGGTCAGCACAGGAGGGAACAGTCCCACCTTGTGTCCTGCCGCTTCTACCCTTTCTCTATGTGACCTGAGAAAGCTGTGGCCTCTCTGAACCTCACTTTCCACAAAACAGGCACAATGGTACCCCTTTCCATCTCCAGGCTGTGAAAGGCCTATGAAATCAGGCATAGGCTGGCACAATGTATCCTTGCTGGTGTCCCCCTGTGTCCTCCTCTGGCCGGCCCACAGACCTCCAGGCTTAGGCAGGTCTCACATTTCTGCTACCCAAGCTGCCTGCCTGGCCTAGGACCCAGGAGGGAGCCCCTCCTGCTGATGGGCGCCACCCCCCAGGTACAGCGAGGAGCGGGGCTGGCAGCTGTTGTGGCTCTGTACGGGCCTCTTCCCACCTGGCAAGGCACTGCTGCCCCATGCCCAGAAGTTCATAGACACTCGGAGGAAGAAGCTGCTGGCTCCCGATTGCAGCCGCCGCATCCAAAAGGTCCTGAGGTGAGCCAGCTGCCTCCATACCCCCAGAGTATCAACTTTGGGCCAGGGAGCCAGGGTGCAGAGGGACCTGGCCCAACCCTCCAGGAGCACAGTCAGCAGGGAGACCCATCAGCAAGGTGGACCCAGCATCCCCTCCAAACACTGGTGTCAGTCTGGACAGACAGGACTAGGCCCCAGGCCAGTGGAAAGGAAGTAGAAGATGAGGCCCAGAAAGGTCACGGTGAGGTCTGGAGTCAGAAAGGGCTCCTGGCAGGCTGTCAGCTATCTTGTCTGTAGCTCACCTGCTCCACCACTGCCCACCAGGACAGAGGGACTGTGGCCAGAGGGTGACCCAGCTATCCCAACCCAACCCAGGGTAGTTAAAATCAGGGACTCCTCCCTTTCTCATTCTTCCCATAGTCAGAAGTTCATCCTAGGTTGTCTTGGTCCTCCTGCATACCACCTGCCTCCACTTGGCTTGACCTCCTGTGGCCATGGAGTAGGGGGAGTTGACTGTGCGAGTGGCCACATGTCAATGACAGTTGCTGTCATGGAAGGAAGTGGGTACTCTCAGAGAGGCCCTGCTGGGGTCCTCAGCCCCGGCCTGATGCATTTTGGAGTGAGAATAAGAACACATCGGCCCTGCCCACAATGCCTTCCCCCAGAGCTCCTGGCACTGGCTCCTCTTCATGTGTGTCCTTGGCCTTCCAGGGTCCATCTGGGAGGTGAGACCAGGCCTATTCCATCATGGCCTCTTCTGTGCTCACCTAGCCAATGCAGCCCCTTGGGCTGAGGAACCCACAACACCCCACACCTCCCCCCACTCCCCGCAGATGTCACTACAGGGGTTGTTTCTGGCACCTGGCGTAGGGTCCAAGTGGAGGCTGATGGCTGGGGCAGGGGCAGGGTGGACATGGAGGCAGCATCTGCAACATGCACTGTCTCTCTCAGGACCGGACCTCGCAAGCACCCCCCACATCAGGTAGAGGTGGAGGCCGCAGAGCAGAATGTCTCCCGAATATGCCACAAGATCTACTTCCCCAATGACACCAGTGAGGTTAGTACCAAATCCTGGTAGCACAGCAAGCCTCAGCCTTCAGGAGACTGTGGGGCACCCTCCCCACTGGTCCAGTGTGCTCCTTAGCCACCCAAGCTGAGCCCTATTCGGCCTCCAGCAGACATTCTCACCTCTTCCCTGCTCCCCTTGGGTTGCAGGTCCCACCTGAGTGTGGAACCCAGGGGCACAGAGTCCAAGGGGAACAGAAACAGAGGGCAAGGGGCCAAGGGGAAGCTGCTAGTGCAATTAGAAGTAGCCACTGTCCCAAAAGAATCAGTCAAGAACACAGGAGACTGGAGACCAGAAGGATGGACAACAAGTTTGAGGCCCAGAGCTTAGGGTCCCTCAGGAGGTTTCTGGCCATCCTGGGGCAATGGTGAGCAGGTGCCAGCACTGGATGTGCCTTGTGGACAGAGCCCACCATGGTGGCCAGGGAGAATGGAGGGAACTGGGAGTCCATCAGGACCCAGCTATGACAAAGAGGCCCTTGGCAAGAGACAACAAAGGGAGTGGGGCCCAGGGAGCTGAGCATCCAAGGCAGATGGTGCCACTTTCTCATCTTCCCCAAGGGCGTGTTGGCCTTTATGACCTTGGGGACAGCTGAGTCCCTGTAATGGAAACTTCCCACGATCTGATTGCAGGACTCTCAAAGCAAGTTCAAAGGCTGGGCCTCCTGGGTCCCCAGACAGTGAGTGCTATGACTAAGCAATGTGACTATCCAGCCGCTGTCTGGAAGGGAGGCCTGCCCCTCTTACACGGAGCACGCCCAGCCTGAGTTTTATGGAGGAGCAAACGTGCCAGGCCATGAAGAGGCACCTCAGGCTATGCCTTGCCCTGAGACGGCTGCGTGGGGAGGCTTCCCGTGGGCCTGGGCCCTCACCTGCTGTCTCTCTGCCCAGATGCTGGAGGTGGGCGCCAACACTCGGGTGCGAGACGTGTGTGAGGGCATCGCCACCAGGCTGCGGCTGGCCTCCTGGGAGGGCTGCAGCCTCTTCATCAAGATCTCAGACAAGGTGTGCTGGCCTGGCAGGCCAAGGGATAGCAGGCAAGGGTCTTGTGTGGCGTGGTAGACTCCAGCCTCCCAGCACAGCCGTGCCGAGCCAGGCCTATCACTGCACAGCCGGAGCTGAGGATGAAAGATGGTGGGGTCTTAGAGCTAAAACCCTGGCCCCAGATAGCCTGACTCCAACCCCAAGGGTCTACCCTGCTTACCAGGCCAAAGTAGATGGCCACTGGACCATGGCCCCACAGGGTCTCCCTGGAAGCCACACTACCTGCCTGCCCTGTGTCCCTTCCCAACCCCAGGTCATCAGCCAGAAAGAAGGAGACTTCTTTTTTGACTCCTTGAGGCACGTGTCTGACTGGGTAAAGAAGAATAAGCCCCAGAAAGAAGGTGAGGCGTCTGGGGGGGCAGGTTGGAATGAAGAGGGGAGGGGTGGAACTAGCTGCCTTTCTGGTACTTCTGCATGGCCCTGTGGTCATTCCTTCATTCACTCATTCCCTTATATGTCCCTGGACACAGAGATAGCTGTAGTGCACAGGGCCCAAACCCAAGGGGAGGTCCAGAACATTCCTGGAGGAGGTGGCCCCCACACTATTCTTGAAAGATGAGGAAGAGTTAGAGGCCAGGGAGGAAAAACTGTGAAACTTTCCAAGGGAGGTGGCAGCAGGAGCAAAGGGTAAGAGGGTGTGCTGTGGCAGGGAACAGGGGGATGCACAGCAGTATTTGGGCCATGGGAGTGGGCTGTGGGACCTGCTGGAACAAACTTGGTGCCCACTGCTGCCCCTCGTCCAGGGGCCCCTGTGATGCTCCCCTACCAGGTGTACTTCATGCGGAAATTGTGGCTCAACGTGGCCCCAGGGAAGGACGTGAATGCAGATACCATACTTCACTACCATCAGGTACCTAGCAGGCTTCCCCCACCTAGCCCTGCTCACCCATGGCCATTGGTTTCACTCTCATTCCATCCCGCATCTTCCCTGAGAGTTGGAGAGACAGAGGCCAGGGCAGGGACTGCCTTGCCCCAGGGCACCAGTCAGTGTCCCATGAGGTGGAGAGGTCAAGTCCATGAGGACTCTGGACTCAGGAGCAGAGCACAGCAGCATCTGGGCACAGTAATTGCACTGACCCTTGCAGCAGGACCAGAGAGGGGTGAGGACAGAAGGTTCCAAAGCTTGTGGAGCACTGGCCAGTGCCCTGAAGGACCAACTATATGCAGGTAGAGCACTGTGGCCACCACAGCAAGATGTCAAGGACCTGTGCCCTGGCTCAAGGGTCATTCCCATGGACCCAAACTCTACCAAGGGCCTCAGCCTTTGGCCTGCTCAATCTCTCCCAGATGTGGGTGGGCTAACATCCCAGGCCCCTACCACCTGCTCATGAAGGTGGGAGGTGGGCCAGTAGCCTGAGATCCAGCATGTCCACTACTCAGGAGCTGCCCAAGTACCTGCGTGGGTTCCACAAGTGCTCCCGGGAAGATGCTGTCCATCTGGCAGGCCTCATCTACAAGGCCCAGTTTGATAATGACCGGTCCCAGCTGGCTAGTATACCCAAGATCCTGAGGGAACTGGTGCCTGAGAACCTCACACGCCTGATGTCCTCCGAGGAATGGAAAAAGGTGCTTAATGGGTTGTGGAGGGAGTCCTTGGGCTGTCAGCCCTACCAAGGACCCCACTTGGGTGTCAGATTCTGTCTCCCGCTGCAGTGGGCACACTGCTGGGCATGGGAGGTGGGCTGCATCATCATGCCTTTCCCAACCCCGTCCACAGAGCCACTCACCCTTTCACCCAGACTGGCCCTCAGGTAGATGGGTGCCATTCTGGCCAGAGCCTCAGAGGCCTCTGGGGCATCTAGGTCCAGTGTGGAAGGTCCTCTCCAGGCAAGAAAGCCCCCCTCAGGCCCTGACCAGCCCTGTCTTCCCCCAGAGCATCTTTGTGGAGTATGACAAGCACAGAGACAAGACAGTGCAGGAAGCCAAGGTGGCCTTCCTGAAGTGGATCTGCCGCTGGCCCACCTTTGGGTCTGCCTTCTTCGAGGTGAAGGTAGGCCTCACCCCACACAGGCCCCACTCAGTCTGACCCCAGACACCCATCAGGTGAAGTTGGCTGCCAAGTCTGACAGAAATGTGTGTGTGTGTGTGTGTGTGTGTGTGCGCGCGTGCGCGCACGCGCGCATCTGTGTACCTGCCTGTGTCCCAGATGAGCACCTAGAAAGTGATCACCTGGCCCTTGGGCTGAACTGTGACCACCATGCCCCTCCCCCTCCAGCAAACCTCGGAGCCATCCTATCCAGACATCGTCCTCATCGCCATCAACCGACACGGGATGCTGCTCATCCACCCCAAGACCAAGGTAGAACAGCAGGTCCTGGGGCAGGGCTGGGGGTCACCAGGGTCCCAGGATCCCCATGCAGATGGGGCTGTGCTCACCAGTCTGGTCTGTCATGCCTGCCCTCCTGTCCCCCAACATACACACACACACACACACACACACACACGCACGCCCACACAGGTACACACAATCCATGGGCTTTGGCTCCCTACCCATCTGCCTCTCTGCCCACAGGATCTGCTCACCACCTATCCCTTCAACAAGATCTCCAACTGGAGCAGCGGGAGCACCTACTTCCACATGGCACTGGGGAGCCTGGGCCGGGGTACTCGCTTGCTGTGTGAGACCTCTCTGGTGAGCCTAGGCCCTGTCTCCCACCGAGATACACAGCACCCAGGGGCACCAGGAACTGGTCTTCCTGCCCTCACCTCATGAAGGATCAGGTGCTCAGGGCTAGGCTGGGCCAGCAGAGGCCTACAGGGAGACTGGGTGCATCCCAGGACCACAGTAGCAGCCGTTGTGGCAATGCCTCACATCAGGGCCCCGTGCGACTCTGGCCCACTGAGGAAGGCGTGGAGGGGGATCGGGCCCAACAGGACAGAGGGGACGCCAGTAGCTGGGCCCTCCTTCCCCACTGTGTGGCTGCAGCAGAGATGCTGGATGCATCCAGCATTGGTCCCCCCATCCAAGATCCCACCTGCCCTCCCCGTGCCCACAGTCTTTGACCCAACCCTGTCCCTGTCCCTGTCTAGGGCTACAAGATGGATGACCTGCTGTCGTCATACGTGCAACAGCTCCTGAGTGCTGTGAACAAACAAAGGGGTCCCCGGGCCCCAGCCCTGGACAATGTTTAACAGCCACCCTCCCAATTTAGGATCTCTCAGGGTACAAGCTCAGGACCTGACCTCTGCCTGTACCCTCCACACACCCACCCCCTTCAGCACCCCACATGCCCCCTCTCTCCTGAGTGCTCTTGCAGGCTAATGCAGGATGGCTGAGGGAACCCCTCCCCTGGACGTTTAATAAAGAGTCACGGAGCAGTGGGAGTGTTAGTGCGGTAACAGGTGGAGTGCCAGGGGGCAGCAGGCCTGGGAGGCACAGAACCCCACAGTGTCTCTTCCAGAAAAAGCAGAGAGATTGCGACTTCTCCAGGACACCGGATGACAACTGCATTCCCCAGGAATGACCTCATGTGCCCCTTCTCCTTCCTTCTTCCCTCCGTCTCCCTCCTGCCCACCCTTCCTTCCTGTTTTCAGACTGGGGAGAGGGTATTCACTTGAGATGCCTCCTTCCAGGCCCCTCTGCACTTTTCTCTCCCCCACAGTAAGACACAAGGACATGTGCACTGCTTCCAGGAGGGCTGGGGTGGAGGTGCATGGGGGCCAGCATTCTCTTGGGTAGCTGACTTTGTGCTAAGGCCAGGCTGTGTCCAGGCAATGAGTAGAGCTGGATGCAGCCCTTGGAGATGTGGGTCACACCCTACCTACCTCAGAGATCCCAGGATGCCCACCAGCCCAGTCTACATAGGCACAGCCACCCTGACCCACCTGAGGGTTCCTGGCCAGCCTTGTCTCTGAGCCCTGATGTCTGCCTGGCCTGGGACAGGGCTTGGTACCCCTTGACCTCTTCTGCCTGCCTGTCTGCTGTCTGTCTTTCCCAGTGTTTAGTAGCCCCAGCATCAGTGGGTTCATATGAGCGGAGACCCCACTTCCTTCACCCCTGCTGCCACAAACCACACAGGCCATGGTGGGCACGTGAATAAGCCTTCATTGTGCAAATGTGAGCCCCAGCCAGGTCTATGCTGGCCATGGAGGAAGGCTCCTCTCCGGAAGTGAGAATGAGCCACCTCTCACCCCACCACCTCCTGGCCCCCAGGCCATGCCCAGAGGCTTAACTCAGATCCTGGGTGTGAGGAGAGAGGAACCACAGCTTGAGGAGGGCAGCCAAGACAAGATTTCAGAAAGGCCCCCTGGAGTAATGGAGGGAGTGGGTCCATGTCCCTCTAGCTGGTTTGTGGGTGAGGGTGGCCCAGTATGAGCGCAAGAACTCTACATGATTGAGTGACTGAGGGATTGAAGAGTGGCTTCCCCAGCCCTAGGGGCCTCCATCCGCCTGGGCCTGATGGCCACGGGTGCTCCATGTGCCACTTGGGCTGAGGTTCCATAGGAGACTGGGTGCCAAGAAGACCCCTGCAGAGCAGGACAGGTCAGCTTAAGCCAGGGCTGGGTCCAAGCAGGGGTCAAGTGACCCTGGCCCCAATTTGCTCCTATCCCTGGAGGTCATGGGCACAGGTGGAAGTGGCTGTCAGGTGTGGGTCAGGCCTCTGCACAGAAGAGAAAAGAGAACTGGCAAAGGAGAAAGATGGAGCACACAGACCAGGGGATGGGAGGGGAGGCCACGAAGAGAGGTCAGAGAGGAGCAAATGACAGGGAAAGAGGCTGAGAGAAAGAAATGAGTAAAGAGTAGAAAACAGAAGTGGGAGGCGGCCAGGGGAAGGGAGCCGGGGAACCGGGGAACCGGGGGTCCTGTGGCATAGGAGGCAGGAAGCCTTTAGGCAGAGTTGACATCCACAGACTTGGGCTGGGCCTTGCGGGAGGTCAGATCTGAGAGCTTCTTCAGCCGCTTCTTCAGCTCCAGCGGGAACTTCTCGTAGCACTTCTTACACACAGGCTTCATGTCAAACTCCACAAACTTGTTCCTGGGGGTGAAGCCAGCAGTCCATGCCCCATTGACCCTGAACCCAGATGGTGACCCAGAGGCAGAGGAAAATGCTTCCCTCAGCCTCCCAAGCCAGCAAGGACCTGCTTCTGGCCATAGGGAACAGGGGATGAGGAGATGGGCCTGAGGCCTCTTTCCCTCCTAGAGGCTTCCCAGATTCTGACCCTCCAGAACCCTCCGTGGCTCCCTACTTCCTTTGGAAGTCTGGGCTCCAAATCACTTCTCACAACCCCTACAATCCCATACCCATCCAGGCTTCCTGACACATTTGCCTTTCATATGCTGTCCCCTGAGTTGGAATGCCCTACCCTCCCAAGAGTTCAGAGTCCTTGTGGGTGTGTTACTCCCTCCCTCACAATATCCTGGAGTCCCTGGACCTGTCCCCATCTACCTGGGCTCCCCTGGTATCCCCAGGACCTGACTGCCACGGTGGGCAGGGAAGACAGGATGAGAAAAGGAAAGGACCTTCAGAAAGCCCCCATCACACGCCCCACCAGGTGGGAGGCAGTGGGCTGACTCACTTCAGGGTGAGCTTGCTGTGGCAGGTGGAACAGGAGAAGCAGTTCACACACCAGGCCTTGTTGAGGGCAGACACCACTGTGAGGGCAGAAGGGCGCTTAGCAGGCTCCAGCCAGGCCAGCTGAGGGCCCAGCTGTGCAAAGCCAAAGCCAACTGGGCCCGCAGCTGCAGAACCCACAGCCTGGAGGGAGAGCTGGGGGAAGCGGGGTGGGAGGAGATGGGAGTGGGGGGGACTCAGGGACAGAGGGGCCTCACCATCACCCTCGATCACATGGCTGCAGCTGTAGCAGACGTCCCCAAAAAGCTGTGGACAGAGTAGGGTACCAGTGCGGGCTACAGATCCCAGCCTAGGGCCTCCCCACACGGCCACTGTCAGGCATCCCCTGAGCCCTTCCCACCAGGGCACAGCCTTAGGCCTGAGGGGAGGGCATCTGGCTGATTAAATTCATCCCCTGGGAAGGACCACAAGTTGAGGCATTACTCCCCAAAAGTGCTGTCACTCCTGCTGGTGACCTGGAAGGCTGTAGGCCACCCCCACCTATTCACCAGAGCAGTGGCTAGAGGAGGAAGAGGCTGGTTATGTCTCGCCATGTGCCCAGTACCCACACTGTCATCTGGGTCCTCACAACAGGTATGGGCCACGAGGCACAGTTTTCAAATGAAGACATTGAGTACAGAAAGCTGCCCATGTCTCCAGCCCGTGAGCTGGGATTCAGGCCTGAGCTGCAGCCCCTCAGTGGGCACCAGAGCACTGCCCACAGCCTCTCCTGCTCACACAATAGCCCCAGCCCACCTCCCTCAGGCTCCTGAGACCCCAGCAAACCATCCAGATGGTGTCCTCACAGGCTGTGCCCGCAGGCCCTACCTGGTTGTAGTGGGTCTCGCAGTAAGCCAGGCCCTTCTTCTCATAGTGCCGGTGTCCCAGGAATGGTTTCTCACACTTGGCACAGACGAAGTGCTGGGAGGAGAGAGGGTGGCTGGGGAGGTGTCAGGGCTAGAGCAGTGACCCCAGGAGACAGGAAGCAGAGGGAAAGTGGGGTTCACAGCAAGGCAGCGGGGCTGACAATGCCATGGTCCTCCATGAACACGGTGACATCCTTCATCATCGTCCTCTCCCAGCCTGGGGTTCCCCTCTGCAACCTCAGCCCAAGAAGCCAGGAGCTGGCAAGATGCTGTGGTATGGTAGCCTCTCACTGGTAGGAGCTACCCTGCTATCAGGAGGGTGCCCCTCTGGTGTCCTTTACAAACACAGGGTCACTGAGAAGCAGTTTCTATCCCATTCCATATGCTCCTACTCAGGGACCATAGGCCAGGGCCTGGGTCGGGGCAACATGGCCCATAGTCTCTCACAGAACCTTCTCAAAGAGGCTACCCAATGCACAGTTTCTGGACTCAGAGATGGCCAGGCCACTGGGGAACACACATTTCCTTTCTAAGTGTGTCTATAATAATATTAAAGCCCTTGGTCCAGGGGTGAGAGCTCCAAGTGACCCAAGTGTGCACACCTGAGGAGCCCACCAGTGCCGTGTCTCCTTGAGACTGCACACAGCTGATTTTGTCAACTACAACCCCTCGGGGTGCCTCTGGCAGACTGTGCCCAACCTTTTCTCCTGACTCTGGAATCCTCTGAAATGCAGGAGGTGGACAAGGGAAGGTGAGTGTGGCTGCCTGATCATGACCTGTGGGCTCAGGCCTCTGGCTCCTGTGGACAGCTGTGGTCCCCCACCAGCACCCAGAGGATGGTCCTCGCCGGGAGTCAGTGCATGGCATGGGCTGGGATGTAAAGGGGGGCTGTGATGGGGGCACCCCTCAACCTGAAGCCTCATGCTATTGCCAGTCTCACCTCCACGTGCCACTGCTTGCCCAGCGCATTGACCACACGGCCCTCAATGGGCCGACGGCAGGCCCCGCAGATGGGGACACCCATCTTGTCATGGCAAGGTAGGCAGTAGAGCTCACCCTTCAGTTCACGGGCCTCAGCGGTCAGCTCCTTCCTGGAAGACAGCACAGAGTCCCCCAGGTGCCACCCCTGCCCTTTCACAGGGTCATTCCAGCCTCTCTAGCCCAAAGGCACTGTGCCTTGAAAGGCCCCACTCAGGCTGAGCCGGCAACCCTCTAATCTTTGATTTTTTTGGAGACTTCCTGTGTGAGCCCCAGACAGGCCCCAGGGTACAGAATTCCCCCACAGGCCTGGCAGAAGGGCCCCTGTGTTCTGCCCCATCAGCCCTTTGAGAAGCAGGTTTGTTCTCAGATCTCCCTCCTCCTCCAAACCAGACCGGGTGTCTGGGACAGGCACGGAAGGGACCAGAAGAGACTTGAGGGAATAACTCCTCGTCCCTCTCCAACACCAGCACCAACCTCACTCTCTCTACCCCTGCCTCTCTGCTCCATCTCAACCATGGTCTCTGCAGTTCTGGAACAAATCCCCTTTTGTCCTCCAAGTCTCCAGTACCCCCTGAACAGAGTCCTGGCTTTGGCCACTTCCCGGTCCTCATTCTACCTCTGTCCTGCAACTTTGCACCTCGCAGTGTGGACACCCTCTCTGCCCATGTGGTTCACCTCTCCTGCCTCATCACTGCCGTAGGTGGGGGTCCCACCACCCCTGCTCCATGACAGCTATGGCTCTCCACCTGCCCCCACCACAGGACAGGACAGACACCTACCCACAGTGGGTGCAGCTGAAGTGATCTGGGTGGTAGGCATCGTTCCTGAACATGAGGGGCTGCTCATCAATGACCAGGTGGCACCGCTGACAGATGTATTTCCCTAGGCCCTTGGCCTTCTCGCGATTGTGGCAAGGCCGGCACAGGTGCCTATGGGAGATGAAGGCATTGTTAGGGGCAGATGGATACCTCCTGCTCCTCCTCCCATGACAGCCAGACCACCTGTAGAAGGGAGCCCAAGACCCTGCCTGCAGCCTCAGCCAGAGCCTTGGGGCTTCAGCGAGGCTCAGCCTAGAAGGCAGAAAAGCAAGCTGCCCAGGAAGCCACAGGTGCACCCTTTAAAAGGAGTGGCCTCCTGTGCTCAGGAAAAAGACCAGAAATACAACAGAATGGTCATGGTTTTCTGTCTTTGGATGGTATGTTTCTTCTTTCCACTTTTCCTGAGCTTAGGATAGTATTATGGAATAGAACAGATATTTATGGAATAGAACAGTTGACATTTGCTGGAAAAATCAGTTTCATGTTTCAAATGTCCTAACAGCAGCTATAGTGAATGTTAACTTTAAAACCCCACTGTGCCCAGCAGAGTGGCCACTGAACACAGGACCATGCAACTGGCTCATCCCTTCCTGTGGGGTCCATCAGATAAAAGGGGGTCCTAACATGTACAGGCACTTTCTGTCTCCAAAGACAAGTGCGGCTGTGTCAGACACAGGCCCCCAAACCCAGGAACTGTCATCACAGAGTCTTTTTTGTAAAGACCTTAGAGTCATTTCTGCTGCTACTCCAACAGCTGTGGTCTCAACTGAGTGAGAAATCAACATGGTTTCTGTTTCCTCTCCCTCAAAGGAGGCAAGCATTTAGATTCAGGGTCCTCAGGCAAAGATAGACAAAGACTGCAATCCAACGCCCCTTGCTTCTGATCCCCACCTGCGACCCCAATCTAAATGTGCTCCTGATGCAGCCAGACCCTCCTTCCTGGGCTCCCAATCCACAGGGTCGCCCCTTCACCCTTCCTACCTCCACACAGCAACCTTTTTGGCTCCTTTTATAGGCTGGGAACTTACGTGAGGGATTGACTCTCACTCAAAACTTCTCTGCCAGAGATAGTGATTGGTCTCCAGGTGCCAAGGCAGTCAATTCAGTGTCCCCAGCTTGTATCCCCAAACCTGCTGCCTCTGGGTCTGGACTCCATCCTGCAGATCCCTGCTTTCCACTTGCCCTGGTGTCTTATTTTCCCAGCTGGCATGCCCCACGAGGTACTGGGAGCAACTTGCTAACATCTGCCTGGCTCCCAGCTGTGCCTCTACCAGGTGGAGGGTGCCCATCATGGGGCAGTGGCTCAAGATCAGCTTATTGAATATGTGAGTGAACAAGTGATTGTGCAATACAAGAAGGGAAGGACAGTGGGCATCATCTCCCTGTGGTGTGGCCAAGCCTGGCCTGGGACCCTTGGCTCTTCCTATGCACTAATGGGAAGCAGATGTGGCCTGTGGCTGCAGCCCTCATCAATATGATCCCTGGATCCCACTCTCACCCAGACACCTATGCCCCAACCCCCACCCAGGTCACCTCCACATCTGGCCCAGGCAGGGCTGATCCACCCCACCCAGCCACCCCCTGTAGCCAGCCTACTCCCACTGCCTCTGTCACAGTCACAGTCACAGTCTCTATTCCCCATAACCCTCCTCCCAATTTTGGTGATTACTCCTTAGCATGAGAACAACATTCAACTCATATAGAATGACTCTATTTCAAAGCTGTAGAAATTAGCTCAGCTTCCCAAATTCCATTGCAATGGTCAGTGCTCTTGAAGCCACCATTAGAAGTCACCTCAATAATAAAAAGTTTATTGGTATGGAGGTGGAGGTGTAGCTCAGTGGAAGAGCACTTGCCTAGCATGTGTGAGGCACTGGGTTCAGTCCCTAGCATTAAGAAGATGGAAGGGCAGGTCAGGGGAAAGGAAGGGAAAGGAAAACCTGTGAGTCCAAAAGTGCCGTGGCAGTCAATTTCACTCACTCACATTTTTCTTTTCTTTCTTTCTTTGTGTGTGTTTGTGTAATCAGGGACTGAATCCAGGGGCACTCTACCATTGAGCTACATTCCCAGCCCTTTTTATCTTTTAGTTTGGAACAAGGACTGAATAAGTTTCTCGGGCTGGTTTTGAAATTGCAATCATTCTGCTTCAGCCTCCCAAGTTGCTGGGATGACTACTGCACCCAGCACACACCCACATTTCCACTAGTGTGAGTCACTTCTTCTAGCCAGCCCACACAGGGCACAACAGGAGAGGGACCTCTACCCTGGCTCAGATACCTGCACACCCACTGGCTTCCAGGCAGGGCAAATAAGTCCCCCACTCTTGCAGGAATCTCCAATTTGGGAAACGGGTTCAGGATAGACCCAATCCCAGCACCAGATCCAAAGACGACTTCTGGAATTTTTTTCCAGGTAGAATTCAAATGAAACCTAAGAATTTTAGCATTAAGATGCAGCAGCAAAATCCCAGCAACTCAGGAGGCTGAAGCAGGAGTATCACTAGTTCAAAGCCAGCCTCAGCAACTTTATGAGAGCCGAAGCAACTCAATGAGACCCTGTCTCTGAATAAAATACAAAAAAGGGCTGGAAATGTTGCTCAGTGGTTAAGCACTCCAGGATTCACTCCCCAGTACCAACAAGAAAAAAAAAAAAAGAACCACACAGAATACACACTGGAAGCATGGCTTCTCGAGTGACACGTACTTGGGTTCAAACCCTGGCTCTGTCAATTTCTGGCATTTGCCATCGAGTAGGTTACTTCACCTCTCTGAGCCTCAGATTCCTTGCCTATAGCATGGGGCAATAATCCAGATGCACAGGATTATGCAAAAAGGTAAATTTCAGATATTTCTCATGGAAGGCACTCCCCAAGTGCCAGCCACATACAGTTTTAAATATTTTAATTAAAAACTTAAGTCTTTTGAAACCAAAAATGCTGATTTGGTTCCCTAGGTATTTTTGCAAAGATGGAGGGAAGTGAGCCTGGTTCATTCAGTCTTAGAAGAGGTCACAGGCAATACCCAAATGGGCTCCAACCTCAAGCAAACCAGAGGGGAGTCTTAGGAGCCAGTGGTCAGTGGGCCGCAATGGCTCTGCTGATGGCCTTTCTGCACAAAGGAAGAGTCCACACAGGCAAGGAGGGCTAGGCCTGCCAGGCTGAGCTGTGTCCCCATGGGACAGACAGCGCCCCATTATGAGGCGGCCTGCAGCTGTGCCTGATTCCACATAAAGGCCATGATTTATTCCACATGCCCAAATGGAGCCTAATTATACAGGGCAGGACACAAGGACCGTATAGCAAGTGTCCTGAAAGAATCCCCTCTCATTCCGCCCAACAAGACTCCTCAGCCTCCCACCCTCTGCATTCACAACATCCCTCCCGCCCACCCAGCACAGGCCTGGGAGCGCAGGCCAGTTGCCATGGTGGCTGGCCCCTCCCTACCCCCCATTAATAGGAAACCATCCCCTTCTGAAATGTCCCGTTGTGTCTGTCAGTTTAAGTCAGAGCCCCCCACTCGGCCCCAGCCTTCACCCACTCCCAGGCTCCCAAGGCAGTCACACACTCAGCCTCTGTGACGCTCAGTGGCCAAGCTGGAAGGGGGGTACACAGGCTGGGGACACTGGAATATTCAGGGCCCCGCTGCAGTAGAGGCAGCCGGAGGAGCAGCCCACCCCACAAGGGACCCCTCAGGAATGAAGTGGCCTTTCAGGGCTGGAGGGGCTGCAGGCTCCCTTCCTCTCCTTTAAATAGCCAGCCTTCCACCCGCAGCTGCACGGAAGCCAACGCAGACACCACTGCCCACAGCCCACAGCTCACCTGCCGCCCCAGGCTCCTGCCCCTTCCTCCTGGACCAGCTGTGAGAGGTAAGGGGCAGGGTGGGGTGGGCAGGCAGGGAGACCGGGGGCCAAGCAGAGGCAAACACAGTGCAGGAGTCACCCTGCTGGATGAAGATGGGCATCTCTTGTCCCTGCCTCTTTGATAATGGTATATAGCAAAGGCTGACCATAGTTGAACTCATAATGACCTGCATGTGGTGTTTTTACCCCCCTGTTGGGGGCTTATAAAGGACAGGGGACTTTCCTACAGGCCCATGCTGCAGTGGCAGTCAGCCAGCGCTCATGCTGCTGGCCACCAGGCTACCTTAGCACAAGGAAGAGCCAGATTCAGGTCAGGAAGGGAGAGGTGCCCAATGTACAGAAAACTGCCACTGCCAACCACAGCACTGCCACCACGGCTTCCTCTTCCAGCTGCATCTGCCCATATGGCCCCTCCATGGAGGCTCCAGACCTTCACGCTCATCCGACCTGCAGCCATGGGGCCCAAACTGCCCCAGGTCCAGACCATACTCTGCACTGCTCTTGGTAGCACATGCTTTGTGACTGTCTGAGCAGAGTGAGCCAGTAGGTCCAGGCTGAGGCTCAAATTTCTAAGAGACAAGGGAAAAAGAAGCCGAGGATCTCAGCTCAAACTGCAAAAACCAACATCAGAATTCCCCAAATGAATGAGAGAAATGGAAGAAGAAATTGCAACAAAACAGAAGCCAGAAAGTGTTTTAAAACAAAACCAAGCCTTGGTCACACAGAGTGAGGTTTACCCAGTCTCCAGTCTAGGCAGCAGGCTGAGGGCAGCATCATATGCGAGGCTACCTGGCACAAGGCAAAGCAGAATCGGGTGCTCCAGCCCCCGCAGTGCTGTGCGGTATGATCCCTGTAGTCACACACTCGGAGCCCCGGGTGGTTTAATGCTCTGCTGTCATGTCTTGAAATTCTTACTTTTTTTGAGTAAAGGGATACACATTTTCATTTCACACTGGCCCCCAAAATTAAGTGGCCAGCCCTGCAGCCAGGTCCCAAGAAGGAGACACTGAGCTGGAGACAACTCCATAAAGCTGAGACAAGCCATACTCCTGGCTCTGGCCATGGAGCCCCCTTGAGGATCCAGAGGCAAGGTAGTATCCTGGGAGCCCTGGGTCTCCCTGACCCAACTTCCAACTCCAGGGCCACTGCTCCCTGCTATGTGACTTCAGGCAGGAAAGCAGACTCCAAGCCTTGTTTTCCTCCTTCGTAAAATGGTGCTACTGATGCCAACCTCCTAGAACCAAGACATACAAGAGGAAGCATGCCAGGCGGGGGTGAGGGTGGGGGCCATACCTATGAGCTGACCTCCTGGAGGGGTCAGGTGACAAATGCACTATAGAGCAGAGTCCAGGTCCAAGTGGCTGCCCAGGGTGGAGGGCATCCAGCTCAGCCCCTTCCTAGCTCTGGGTTTGGACAGACCAGAGATGTGAAGTCAGGGTTAGCATTGGCCTCCTGAGCCACGTCCAGTCTCGTGCCCCCACTATAGGTTGTAGGCTACTCTGGCCCTGTCACTTGCCCTCTCCTGCCCACACCCCCAAATCCCAGTCCTGGGCAAAACAAGCAAGGTGTTTAGGACTCCCTTTCTCTCTTCTTGGATCTCTTGAGTGGACTAAAATCAAGACAGAAGCAGATTTCTCTGTCTGCTAGGGAGGGGCGGGGAGCACCCTACAGGATCTGGGCTTCACCAGGTATAAACAGCTTGTTACCAAGGCTGACAGGGCTCTGACCACAGTCCTCAGTGGTGAATGTCCCAGGCAGCATCCCAGGCCTTTCTGGGCTGCAGATCTTCACAGGGAAACCCTAGCCAGTCTCTCTGCCTTTAGGCTCTTCACCTCCTGAGAAAGATCCACCTCCTGACTGTGGAACAACCTGGTGGGAAAATACACCCTGCTGTCCTGAGGTCCAAGCAAAAGGTTTTCCTAAATCCAGGTCTCCACCCATTAAGATGTCCAAAACAGAACTGGTGGGCTGAGTCCACCAGCATCTAGAAGCGGACTCAGAGTAGGCCTCTGGCTTCCTCCCAGGATATGGCCCTCACTGCATTCCTGGTGAAGCCCTCCTGAGGGTCAGGTGCTGGGGG
The DNA here is from genome assembly GCA_004024805.1 of Geosciurus inauris. NCBI lineage: Eukaryota > Metazoa > Chordata > Mammalia > Rodentia > Sciuridae > Geosciurus > Geosciurus inauris. Next base: position 41,130 of record PVHX01002533.1, read on the forward strand.
AGCTGTGATCAGGGGCTGCAGGAGAAGCAGAAAGCAGTGACGCTGCTCTCTGCACTTATGCAAGTACCCAGAAGGTCCGAGCAGGCAGGTTGGGGAGGGTCCTGGGACTCAAGGTGAGTGGCATTCACCTGACAAGACCGAGGCTGAGGGAGCTGGCAGGCTTCAAGCACCCAGCTCTCAGAAACAGAGCCCACCCAATCATTGGTAGTGGGGTCCCATCTGCCATTCAGATGGCACACCTGAAGGCAGAACAGAAAATATGGGGCCCTTCCCTGCCCTCCAGAGCCTCATGCAGTCGGAGATCGCATCTCCCACCCACTAGAGTGCTGCCTGCATCCTCCCTGCCCTGAGGGAGTACATCGTGGGGTAGAATATGGGGGGGAACTGCAGATTTCTGGGTCACCCAGCACTGGTCCCAGGCCCTTTCAGCAGGGACACAGCTACAAAGTAGGAAAACTTCAAGCCCCAGTTTTGCTTTGGCCTTTGGCTAAAATTCAGAATGCCTTTGATGCTCAGTCACTCCCAAATGGGCCCAGGAGTTCTCAGTAGTCCCAGTGGTAATGCTGGGCTTGGAGCAGCTGTGTTCTTCTCCACTAGGGGTAGAAGTTCTGAACTCATCAGAAGTAAGACTTCTGACTTCTGGAGAGCAAAGCTTCACTATCCTGGGCTCTCTCTGGCCTGTTTGCTTGTTCACTCCAGGTTTGTCCCCAGCTCTGCCTCCAGCCAAAGCATGAATGGCCTCGAGGTGGCCTCCCCAGGTCTGATGGACAACTCCTCTCTGGCCGAGCAATGTGGGCAGGAGACGCCCCTGGAGAACATGCTGTTCGCTTGTTTCTACCTCCTGGATTTCATCCTGGCTTTTGTTGGCAATGCTCTGGCCCTGTGGCTTTTCATCCGGGACCACAAATCAGGCACCCCAGCCAATGTATTCCTGATGCACCTGGCTGTGGCCGACTTGTCCTGTGTGCTGGTCCTGCCCACCCGCCTCGTCTATCACTTCTCTGGGAACCACTGGCCATTTGGGGAAATCCCGTGCCGACTCACCGGCTTCCTCTTCTACCTCAACATGTACGCCAGCATTTACTTCCTCACCTGCATCAGCGCTGACCGCTTCCTAGCCATCGTGCACCCGGTCAAGTCCCTCAAGCTGCGCAGGCCTCTCTATGCCCACCTTGCCTGTGCCTTCCTGTGGGTAGTGGTGGCCGTGGCCATGGCTCCACTGCTGGTCAGCCCACAGACGGTACAGACCAACCATACAGTCGTCTGCCTGCAGCTGTACCGAGAGAAGGCCTCCCACCATGCCCTTGCATCCCTCGCCGTGGCCTTCACCTTCCCGTTTGTCACAACGGTCACCTGCTACCTGCTGATCATCCGCAGCCTAAGACAGGGCCCCCGTGTGGAGAAGCGCCTCAAGAACAAAGCCGTCCGCATGATCGCCATAGTGCTGGCCATCTTCCTGGTCTGCTTTGTGCCCTACCACGTCCACCGCTCTGTCTACGTGCTGCACTACCGGGGTGGTGGGACCTCCTGCACTGCCCAGCGTGTCCTGGCCCTGGGAAACCGCATCACCTCCTGTCTCACCAGCCTCAATGGGGCCCTCGACCCCGTCATGTACTTCTTCGTGGCTGAGAAGTTCCGTCATGCCCTGTGCAATTTGTTCTGTGGCAAAAGGCTCACAGGTCCACCCCCCAGCTTTGAAGGGAAAACCAACGAGAGCTCACTGAGTGCCAGGTCAGAGCTGTGAGCCCAAGGCTCTGTCCTTGGGCGGGCCACAGACTGTTGTAGGAGAATTGTCCCCTTGGGGCGTGTGACACTGGCCTCAGCAAAGAGAAGGCTGCCCATTCCTCAATCTTCCTGAGCAAACAACCTGAAATTTCAGCAGGTCCCTACTCCTCCCTCTAAAAGGTCTGAACTTCCAGGTCACTCAGACTGGAGCTGGCTCTTAACCACACAAAAGCCCTAAAAAAGGAGAGGAATCAACAGGGATCGAGAGGCAGTCCCTCTGTCAGAACTGTTGGCCACTTCCTAGCAGCTCCCAGACACTCAGTGAGTTCACCCATGGAAAGGGGATGGGGTCCAGAGGAACAACTCCAGAACACTGAGAGTCTTTCTTTCCCCACTAGACTGCCAGCTTCCCTCCTTACAGAAATGCACAGCAGGGAGGCCATGTAGAAAGGCCCAGAGGCAGGCTGCAAAGGACCCAGGAGAAGAGGCACCCATGAATCTCAGTGGAGGGATAGGGACGGTGTCTAAGGTACAAGGAGTTCCCTTTGCAGTACTTTTGCCAGATAAGCCCTTTCTAAATTTTGGGGACATGGATTATAAATTGTAGCTAAACGCCGTAAGTATAGTTCAGACTGGTTGCCATGTGATACTCTGCAAACATGGTTTGCAGAACACATGGTTTGCTCTAGTTTCCCTATCCCTCCTGCTATAAACCACACAGAGACCTGCCTGTGGCCTGACAATCCCTAGAACAGCTTCTCAGCAAAAGGTAGCCTGCTCAGGCACATGGCGTGGTTGGACAGTCACCAAGAACTGACCTCAGGCAAGGAGCTGGTTGTGTATCCTGCTAATCCAGACCTGGCAGCGGCATCCTGAGTCCCATTTCCTCCCAAGAGGATTCAACCAGCCTCTGCCCGCCCAGTTTTGAGCTGTTTCACTTGGTAGTGTGCATGCATCCCCCTAACATGTCCTTTTTTGTACTTGTTTGTACTGATCATAAACTTAATTGTAGTTTTAAGCTGAAAGAGGCTATTGTGTTTGCTCAACATGATGCCTTCCCCAGAACTTCTCTTCCCTTCAACCCAAGAATGGCCAAGGCAGAGGCTGGAGCAGCTGCAGGGGCTCCCTTAGGTTCTGGTGGCCCTATAGCATGCCTGCCCCATGCAGACTCAAGTTCTACAGGTGCCAACCTGAACCAGGAGGGTCCAAACAAGGACTTTCATTACTCAGCACCCCAGTTGCTGTTCTGTCCCATCATTACAGCAACACTGTACTTTTCTACCACATTCTACTTTTCAAAGCACTTTTGGCCTCTTCCAATTTCCCCAACCAGTGAGTGGGGCAGTGGCCCTGTGCAAGCCTTGGCTCAGGAGGGGACAGGACTCCCTCCAAGCTCACACCTGGCAGGTGACCCCAGTGGTCAACAGTGGGCCCACAGTGCTGTCCTTCAGCTCCTGCACTGTGCTGTCAGTGACCCACATCCCCTCATGCAGACAACCTGCAGAGCACCAAGCACTGTGCCCACTCTGCAGACACCAAAAATGACATGAGGCCATGTTTCTCTCATGAAGCAGCAAATGGGCAAGATCACTGCAGGCCACAATAGGAAGCAGAAAACTGCAGCAGAAAACCAAATGCCTATGTGGACGAGGGTGTGGCAGTCAGATGGACAGCTAGGGGTTCTCTGTGAGGCAGTGCTGCCTTTTCAGGTATAGGGACATCAGTGGAGTTTAGCAATTTGCTTTTTGTTTTATACTGAGGATTGAACCCAGGGGCACTCCACCACTGAGCTACATCCCCAGCCCTTTTTTATTTTGAGACGAGGTCTTGCTAAGTTGTGCAGGCTGGCCTTAAACTTACAATCCTCCTGCCTCAGCCTCCCAAGCCACTGGGATTATAAGTGAATATCACTACAAATAGCTGGAAGCTCTGTTTGGGACCCATCACATTTGGTCTGGTGGGCCCCCCATGGAATAGCCATGTGGAAAGTTGAGTACAGGGTGAAAGAGGTCTGGGGTGGTACCCTTAACTATCCAGACAGGCCATGTAGGGGTCTCAGGCCTGTCGTCACAGGCAGACATGAGGAGCCAACCACAACGCCCAAGAGGAGATGACAGGAGAGGAGAATGAGCAGGTATAGCCGTCAGGCTGGGGAAAACCATGAGAATATGGGTTCTCACGGGGAGAAGAAGCGTTTCCACCTGAAGGAGGGGTGTTGCAGTGAGAACCACTGGGAGACCGAGCGGAAGACCTGGCTGTGCCCCATGGTGCCACGTGGAGCACATTAGGGTGGTGGGGGCTCCTGGGTGGAGCCGGCAGGTACACTAGGAAGGGCTGTAGGCTACACAGGTGTGGGGTAGGGGCACCCCTAGAACTTGTCCCCAGGGAGGAGGGAGGTAAAGCCATCACTTTGGGGAGGGGTGTAGAGGACAGCCATGGGGAAAGGAAGGGGTGGGGGAAAACGTAAGGCTTCTTGGAAGATGGGAACTTCCTGAGTGCTGATGACTTTTTGGTCCTGATCTGCGTGATTTCTCTCCAGCAACCTTCAGTCATGTGAGTCTACAGCTGGGGGATGGAGACAGCTGTGGAGAGCATGCTGGGGAAGCCCTGGGGTATTAGCTCACTCAAAGCTCCTCATCCATCCACTGCCATCTCATGGCTCCTGCTCAAGGGCTTTTGTCCCCACTGTCTGCTGGCTGTCAGTGAAGAGCACTGCTGAGCCCAGGGTGAGCCCTGCCCCTCACCCTCAGTCTCTGCAGCCTTACTTCTCACCTATAAACTAGCGTTGTACTGACCTCCTTGGAGATACAAAAGGGAGATGGCAGCCACATCAGTACAGGCCAGGGAGCCTGGGAGGTGCTTGGTGCTCAGCCTGTGCCACCTGTGGCAAGGAGCCCTCCTCACCTTCCCGCGTTCTTCACAAAGCCCAGGTCGGCCAGCTCCACATCACACAGCTCACAGCGGAAGCACCCCGGGTGCCAGTTGCTGTTCATGGCCTTGATAACTCGTCCAATGATAAACTCGCCTGAAAGAAGAGAGGTCCCTGCTTGCTGGGCAGGGTGTGGCCCTCGCCAAGCTCTGTCCACACTAGGGTTCCTCCAAGCTCAGCCTGGTCCAAGAAGCCCTGCCTATAACATAGGAAGGCAGTGCCCACAGGGAGCTTCAAGGGTGATGCTCAGAAATAGAGCAAGGTGGTCAGGGAAGAGCCCCTCCACTCCAGGCAGGACCAGGCTTGTGGGCACCCCACCATGGGGCCCTCACCCGCCCGCCTCCCACTCCCCAGACAGAATAGGACTTACCGCAGGATCCAGGACTTACCGCAGGATCCGCAGCATGGGGCAAACAGCATCTGGAAGTCATGTTCACAGTATTTCCGGCCCTCGAACTGCAAACGGGCCACAGACAAGATAAGTAAATCACCCATAATTCCCACAACCTCCTGCCCCATCCTCACCCCTACCTTTGTTGGGTCAAGACCTGACAGCAGGGATGGATGGATGTGGTATTGAGGGGTGGGCATTCCAGAAGCCAGAGCAGGGGGTTGGGCCACATGATACAAAGAGGTGCAAAGTAAGGGGCCTCAGTAGGAATTGCAGAGGTCCCCAAGGCCAGCTCTCAGAGGGCTTCTGCTGTTTGTTAAGGATAGTGGCCCAAGAGCAGGCCAGACTGCAGGAGGGAGCGTAAGCTGGGACGAGATGAGGTCAAGTTTGAATTATACGCATCACTTTGCCCTATTTCCTGTGTCCTTTCTGTATGAGAAATCCAGAGGTCACAACGAGCCAGGGAGTGAAGAGAAAGGAAAAAAAAAAAAAGAAACACAGGAGGGTCTGGGAGCAGGAGGGCTAGTGCAGGAATGGAGGCACAAGGGAGAACAACTGAGTCCTGCCAGTGGGTGTAGACACCACTGTGGAACCACTTTTTGGCAGTGAGGACCAGGCACTGGCCCAAGGGTGCCTAAGCCTTTCTCTGTCTTCCCCTCCCTTAACAATTTCTTTCTTGTTTGAAAATTTGGCTTTTCCATTTTCTATGAGTGCCTATTACACTGCAGCCCTACCCAGTGACCTGGGGAGGCAATAGAGGTTTAAGTTCATTCTGCAGTGATGCCTTCTGAGCACCTACCGTATGCCAGGCTTTGTTCTAGGCACATGGCCCCCTCAGAACTGTCTACTCCTCCCGCTGTCTCTATGGCTGATGAGTACTTCCCAGGAGGCTAGAAGGCACCATAAGAATGCTACTTTGCAAGGCAGATGGCACACCACATCCATCCACCAGCCAAGCCTCAAAATATACCTCAGATCCTCAAAATATACCCAGCATCTGCCCCCAGTCCCTGGTGCCCACCTCCACCGCCACCATCAGTGGTGTGCTGGTAAGTGTGTAACAACCCGTTTTCTGTGGCATGGAGCAGGACCCTGATGCATAGTGTTGGTGAAAACATCCCCCCACAGTGATTTCCAGCTGCCAACACAATACTGACACAGTCAAGAAGACATGGATACTGGCTGCCATGGAGGGACAATGGACAAAAATAACCTCAGAAGCATAGATGATAGTAAAATGTAATAAAATAATTAGGAAATGGAGAGTTTTACATATTTGTTACCTTTGTTTTTTTTTTAAATATTTTTTAGTTGTAGATGGACACAATATCTTTATTTTATTTATTTGTTTTTTATGTGGTGCTGAGGATCGAACCCAGTGCCCCATGCATGCGAGGCAAGCGCTCTACCGCTGAGCTACAATCCCAGCCCTTGTTACCTTTGTTTTTAATAAAATGTTTCCTCCCTGTACATTTCTACAACTTAATTTTTTAAAAATATTTTTATAGTTGTTGATAGACCTTTATTTTATTTATATGTGGTGCTGAGAATCGAACCCAGTGCCTCACATATGCTAGGTGAGCGCTCTACCACTGAGCCACAGCTCCAGCCCCTACAACTTAATTTTTTAATAATGACCATTTAACAATTGGTTTGCAAGACTGAAGATTTAACAACCTGCTCTTATGAGCCAGTGAGAGCTAGCTGAGGTTCCTTCACTTTTATCTGAATCATTGTAATAACCCAGCTCCAGGTCCCACCTGGTCTCCCAGCTTCTGTGCCTGGCCTGATAGTCTTCCATAGCACAGCAACCAGAGGGGTCATTTTCCAAGATCAGGCAGACGGTGTGACTCCTGTCTGCCAACCCTAGTCTCTTGTAGAGTGGAAGCCTAAAGCTCTATAAGGCCCTCCAGGGCCAAAGGAGATCCACCTCCCTGTCCCCATCTCCTGCCACACTCCCTCTTGTTCCCTCTGCTTCCATTACGGCCTTCCTACTGTTGCCCCAACACCGCCCCACTCCCCACCGTGGGCCTTGGCACATGCTGTGCCCACCGTGAGTGCTCTATCTGCAGATGCATACGTGGCTCCCTCCCTTCCAGTCTCCTAAAACATCACCTTCCCTGATCGCCCACCTCCTGCCCTGGACTCCTTACTACCAAAGCACTGGCACCATAGATGGTTCATAGAGTCACTGCTTACTGTCTGTTCCCAACAGAAGGCGGGTTCCCACCAGGGCATGCCTGGTCTCTTCCCAGAGGAGGCTGTGAAGAGTCACCCATGTGACTCACATTTCACAGGTGAGAGACAGGCCCACACAGGTGCAGCTCAAGACGTGGCCCTGTCACTGGTCAGCCACAGGTTCCCAAGGCGTGGGCTGAGTATCCTGCTGCCCCAGAGCATCCTCACCTCATAGAAAAGCCCCTCAGGGAACGGCCGGAAGCACTGGGCACACACGAAGCAGTGCTCATGGTACAGCTCCCCGTTGCTGTTGACGATGCGCTCCGCAGGGGCGAAGCGGGCCTGGCAACGCTGGCACACCGCATTGGCCAAGGCGTCGGACATGTTGCTGGAGGGCAGAGGTGAACAGGAAGGAGGTCAGGCCTGGGGAGGGGTCAGATGGAGCAGGCCTGGAAGGAAGGCTGCACTCGACAGACCCACCCCCTTCTGAAAAGGTTGAAATGGCTTTCTGAGATGTGGAAAATCACTCTCACCTTCCAGGCACCACCAGGTTGGGGCCAAGCCACCTGGCCCCAGTGAGGGTCACCCAGAACAGCTGGCCACACACATCCCCTCTGACTACTTGTGAAGGCATTCTAAGCACTAGCATGGGCCAGGGGCTGCAGTGTACATTTCCCACAAGGCAACCCCAACCCCTACAAGGCCAGCACAGCATCTCTAATTACTGATGAAGGAGCAGAGCATGGAGAGAGTGAGCACCGGCCAAGGTTCCACAGTGGGCATCGGCAGAACCTAGATTAGAAAAGAAACCCCCATCCTCAGGGAATCAGTCTCAGATATAAAATATAACCAAGGTTCAGGCTTTGTATTCTCACTCTTATTTAATCCTCAAGAAAACTAAATAGCTACTATTGTTCCAGATGATGAGTCTAAGATTCAGAGAGGTTAAGTAATTCATACAAGCTTACACAGTAGGTATAAAAAAAAAAAAAAGAGTCCACATTTGAAGTAAATTGTCAAATGTTGGAGGTTCCTTCCTCTGAGTTAGTTTCAAATCAACTATTCCCATAGAAACGTCTATCATGAAAAAGTCTAGAGTATGAATCTTTAGGGTGTGGTTGGGGGTGATTTCCCTCATCTATGTTGGCTTCCCTCTGGGAGGAATGGAATCCAAACTGAACTACAGTAGACTCCCCTTATCTGTGGTTTTGCTTTTCGTGGTTTTAACCATGGTCTGAAAATTACTAGTAGAAAATGGAAAATTCCAGGCTGAGGGTATAGCTCAGTGGTAGAGCACTTGCCTAGCATGTACCAGGCTCTGATTTCTATCCCTAGCACAGGAAAAAAAAAAATGAATGAATGAAAGAAAATTCCAGAAATAATTCATAAGTTTTCAATTGTGTGCCATTCCAGGTATTGTGATGAAATCTCACACCACCTGCTCTGCATCTCACCCAGGACATGAATTGTCATCCCTCGGTCAACTGTATCCATGCTGTACAGTATATGTGTACAGTATAGGAAAAAATAGCATTTGGGGGACTTGGTATTATACAGGTTTCAGGCATCTACTGGGGGTCTTTGAAAGTGTCCCCGTGGATAAAAGGGATTACACTGAACCAGCCCACAATCCCACTTCAGAGGCCCTGAGGCATGACCAGGAGGCTGGTCAGATTCAAAAGTACAGTTACCATGTAGCCCCAATACCACCCACCATCTCTCTATGACCTTCCAAATTCCTGATGCCCGCACCTTTGGCAAGAAGGGCAGCAAATAGATTCTGTCTCATGTGTCAACTCCCATGGATTTCTGGTGCCTGTCTGGAAGGGTGGGCAAAGAGGGACTGGCTTTCTTCAGTGACGCAGTCAGTTGGTGATGTTTGCCTTGAGTGTAGCAAGGAATGGCATGGCACGTGCTCACTGCCTTTAAGGATAGTGTTTCGACCTGTTTTGCCTCCCAAGGACTGAATCCCATCCATTACTCACCCTTAGCCAAGTACTAAAGAATGCCTGAATGAGGAGTGTGACCTTTATAGGGCTGTTTTCTTGCAGCTGTGGGGTGGGCGGGGCCAGCCTGAAGGATGTTGGCCAAGGAAAGGAAGGGTTCTTAGACTAGATGAGCCTGAGTAGGGACGGGGAGGGATGTGTCTGATCTGGGTGTGGGCTGTGTGTGTTATGGCAGGTTGCTGCCACGTGGAGACAGACTGGAAACTGGGAAGGGATGTCCTGCCTTCTCTACTTGGGGACTTGTGTGGCAGGGACAGGACCACAGGCCAATCAGCAACTTGCCAGGCTGGCTGGGCTTCTGAATGTCCCAGACTATCCTGAGCTTTAGAAACCAAAGCCACCTGCTATATCCACGTTTAGATTGCAGGAGCAAGGAAACAGGGACATGGTAGCAGGTGTCGAGAAAAGGCAAAGATGAAAGGGAGGCTTTGCACCCAGCAGCCACTCCCCGGTCCTCCCAGCTCCCTGCTGCTCTCCATGAGGCAGGCCAGCAGACCCTCAGGGACAGATGACTGACCACCCTGAGTACACTGGAGGGCTGGGCTAACTCAGTTAGGAGAGGCATGGTTTCCTTCCTAGAGGAAGCTCTGAGCTTTCTCTCTGGAAAGAACACACCCAAGGTGACAGGGAAGACAATCCAAAGCCCGACTATGAACATGACCTTGCAGGTCTTGGAGAGGTCAGAAATCAACAGGAAATCCTGTGACTGTGGGCCTGGAATGCCCCACTCCAAGGACCCAGAAATGAAACAAAACTAAGGATTCAAGTCCAGCCCCAGTCTTTTGGATCCTGCCTTAAAACCCAGACTTCTGGACCCTGACTAAGAGAGCTCACAGCTCATCTTCCATTTGCCCCTCAAGACTCCTTGCAGACCCCAGGTCTCTGCTCTAGGTGCTGGCCTTGGGGACAGCTCCTCCCTTTCTGGCTTCCAGTTGAGCTGGCCCAACTCCCATGTGCCAGTAGCTGCTGGACGGCTGTGCCTCTACTCAGCTGCAGTGGTCACTCCTTATCTAGCTCTCCACTCCACTAGTCCACTCCACTGTAATGCATGTTCCATACCAGGGCCCTAAACAGCAGCCTGGCCATGCCCCTCTTCTTCTACCTTTTGCTTTATCTTCAAGTTGACACCCAGCAGCCATCACCTAACCAGAGGGGTGTTCCTTCACTGGTCTGGGCTAGTTCCCCGGCTGTGTCCCTGAGTCTCTCCGCTTCAGGATTCTGCTTCCCTTCTCTTTGTACAAACTCCTGCACAGGCTCCTCCTAAACCCACTCATGCCCAAACCCAAGTCTTGGGCAGTAGAAACCCCAAGGAGACCTCTGGGAGTTTCCGTGGCTGTATCCCCACGCCACCCTGAGAACACAGAGAACATTCCAGCCCATGGCAAAGACAGACACCTGAATGAACCCAGATCACTGAAGCTCAGCATCATCAGAAAAAATGCCAGCTTTCCCTGCAGGGAAGAAAGGAACTGGGAATGGCAACACAGACAGGGGCTCTAGGCTCACCACCCAGCTCCAATCCTGATAAGCCCAGCCACGGGCTGCTGCAAAGATACTTGCCTCTTTGGGCCTCATTTCCTCTTCTATAAAGAGGTACACCAGAGCAACAATGACTGCATGGCGGCACTGAAGGAAAGAAAGACTGGCATAAGCATATCAAACACAGAGCCCAGGGCCAGGCAGGCAAAGTGCTAGATAAAGGGAGCTGTTGTTTTCCAGCGACTCAGAGCGTTCCAGAGTGCCTCCAATGGGGCCAGTTCAGGGGGAGGTCTGCAGGCTGCCTGCAAGAGGGCAGAGGGTCAGAGACAGACATTCCACACCCTCTTTTGCACATTCCACCCAAGAACAGGGAGCACAAAGTCTGCCCAGCTGTCCTCCAAGAAGACAAGTCCACCCTGCCCCCAGCCACATAACACACAGCACACTGCCAGGGCACAAACCCCAGAGAGGAGAGAGTGCACATCCTTCCCAACCCTCTCTGCACACCCCAGCTCTCTCAATCTCTCTCAATCTCTCTCTCAGCCAAATTTGATGTGTGTGTGTGTGTCTGTGTGTGTGTCTGTGTGTGTGTCTGTGTGTTTTGCAGTACTGAGGATTAAGCCTAAGGACACTTGACCACTGAACTACATCCCCAGTCCTTTTCATTTTTTGTTTGAAGACAGTCTCCCTAAGTTGCCTTGGCTGGCCTTGAACCTGCAATCCTGAATAACTGGGATTATAGGCATGCACCATCATCCCTAGCCAACACAAGCCAAATTGCCACAAGATGTCCCTGAGCTTGACAGTGTTTGGCAGACTACAGTAAGGTAAAGGGAGCCTTCTCTGGACCAGGTCCTTGAGAGGGAAGTTTGCTAATTCCAAATAAGGAGATGGAAAAACAGGGTGGGTCACACTTGTGACATGCTGAGGGTCACACGAAATTGGACTCATATCTCCTCCTATTACTTTACAGACCTTGTTCTTTTCAATAACCTCTAACCTTCTTCTATGCCAGTCTCCTATCAGAGCCTAAAAGATAGTGAGAGGGCCTGGGGAGAGAAAGGGACTGGCCACAACACATCTGGTCACACTGAGCCAGTGTTACTGAGGCCACATTATCCTGGTTATCAGTCAGCCCTGTGGCTTGTACCCTACAGCCAGGCTGCAACCTGGCTCAGATGCTCCCAGCTGCAAAGTACTCCCTGAACCTCAACTTGTTCATCTGTAGAATGGGTAAGCTCTATCCAAGGCTTGCTGGGAAGGTTAAATGAAGTGATGCCTATAGCAGCATGTGGCACTCCTTCCCTATTCCATCTAATAGGTCTTTACTGAGCACCTGTGCTGTTCCAGGAACCATTCCAGGTGCTGGGGGAAGGAAATCCCACTGCAGCACAGCCTTGGAAGTTCCCAGAGCGGCAGCTTCCACCCCTAGCACTGATGACCCCTCCTCCAGCCCTTCCCCCAAGAGGCCAAGGCAGGGCCACCCAGCTGCATACAGTAAACAGGAATTTACACAAAGTCAGTACCACTCCCTGCCACAGGGATGCTAGAAAAATAACATGCTGCCTTGGACAGGTGCACATGATGCAGAAACATTACAAATCCATGTGACACCTGATGCAAATTACTGAGCTTTTTCTGAAGCTCTAGCCACCTTTGCTTCTTTTCATCAAGTACACTTTAAGTGTGTCACACCAAAAGCAGAGAACTGGCAAAAAGCATGACAGAAGTTCAAAGAAAAACAAAATCAAAGTGGTGCATAAACATGTAGGGGGCATGGGACCTTCTTGAGACCTGATTTTCATTATCAGGTCCATGTCCCTACTTACACCTTGGCCATGTTATTGTGTTGCATTCATATTGTAAAAATTACTCTCCAGCATGACCTCTGGGCCATCAATGCCCTGGCCACACACAGGTCTGGTACCGCAGTTCTCACTACAGACACCAAGTATCGTCAAGAGTGGACCAGCGCAGCCATGCTCAGGTGAGTTACTTGGTTTTTTGAACCTCAGGTTACCTACCTAAGCAGTGGGCTCACTGGTTTCCCATCCTGGCCTCTGACGGGCCTGCAGTTGTGAGCCCAGCATGTGGCAGGCACTCCAAAGATGACTGCTCTGCAGGCTGTGAGTCCCACTGCCCACCCCATACCTTCACCTTCCCTCCCTCTAAAAGCCTTAAAGACAACTCTAAGGGCTCAGTCCTCTATCTCCCCCTCTCAAAACCTTCCTTGGCCGTGGGTACATAAAACACTCAGTAGGCTGTATTTTCACAGGGTAGCATTAAGTCCTGGACTCCTTTCCTCCCTGGGTGCTGCAGGCTCTCCTATGTCTGTGACTGCAGATCCCTGGCTCCCCAGCCCCTTCTCCCAGTCTTAGCCTCCTTTCCTACAACTCCTTCTCTACCTCCTCCTCTGGGTACCCCACCTGTCACTCTGATGCCAATGACTCCAAGTCCTCTACTCCCATTGCACTCCCTACCCAGCTTTTTAATGGACATTGCAGCCCAGCCAACCCTTGGAACTCTGCAAACTCAACAAGTCCAAGAGGCCTTCCTCTGCCTGGCCCCCATCCTCCTCACCCCAGAGCACCTTCTGAGATGCTCCAAGGAACATCCTGAGCCCTGTTGTCCCTACCTCCCAGACCAAAGGAAGTTGTCTACACTGGCAGTTCTCCATGGAATGAAGCTGTTCAGGTTCAAATCACAACTCAGCCATTTTTTGGTTAGGTGATGTGCAGCAGATTCCTTGACCCCTTTGAATCTCTTTTGGTTATAAAATTGCTCCAGTCTGAAAGCAACAACGGGGTGACGCAGGACAATTGATGTCTAACATACACCCTTAGCACGCACTGTCCCCCAGAAGTTGATCACAAATGACATCAAACCCAATCTCATTAAGTGGCACCCGCCCGCCCTGTGTTCAACCCCAGCCCTGTACCCAAGCCCTGGGCGGCAAGGCCCATGACCAGCCATCGGAAGGCCCAGGCGGGGTTTTCGAAGCAAGGCCAGCAGCTGCAGTTTTCCTGCCATTGTCCTCGGCGACCCCGCCCAGCCTTTCACCACCTACCCGGGCCGGGCTGATGGCGGGCTCTGCCGGTGCTGGCGCCGCCTGTACAGCCCCGACGCGGCGAGCGCGCCTAGCCGGGCAGCCATGGCTTGGGGCCACCACCTAGTCGTCGTGATCGCAGGCGATCTGGCGGATGCGGCGTGGGACCACTAGCCTTGGAGCAGGGACTAGGCGGGCGCAGCCACCTCCATCAGGCACCGCGACGGGACGGGCGTGCGGCGCCTCCCGCGCTGGACAGGAGCTCTGGTTACACGCTGAGATCTCCAAAGGGCAGCAAAGTCAACTCCAAATAGAAAGGATATTGTTCGCGCACCGCGGGGGGCAGCTGAGTGAAAGCTGAAGCTGGCTGGGTTGTGTCTCAGCTGGGGAGAGAACTAGGTTGGGAAGGTCCCAAACCAGCATTGAGGTGAATAGAGAGGGTACCCAGCAGGTCTCAGGCGCCATCTGCACAGGAAGGACCCCTGAGCACCCTGGACATGCTGAAGTGGACAGTGTGAGACTGGGCCAGTTCCAGAATCCTGGACACAGTTAAGAAACTGATGAGGGAGTGACACTTGCTCTCTCACCTTGCTCCCTTCCCTGAGATCCTGCAGCCACCAGTGCCACCTAGGACACCTAGACCAGAGCAGTCCAAGTCCCACCAAGAAAAAGCTAGGCACCCCAAAAGAAGTCCACACCCTAAAAATTTAGAGGAAAGGCAGTCCCCTGGCTTGCCAGAAAGAGCAGAAGCAGAAGAATTTTTACCTGTAGAAATTGCTGGGATTATTTGCCATCCAAGTGAAAGCACCCAAGGTCAATGCTAGAGCTGTAGCCACTTCTGGCCAAGCAGTCACTGCAGTCCACAATAAAATAAAGATCCAGAGAACTCACACAAAATTTTAACACTGATTCCATTTCCTTAAAGATCCTTTCTAGTAAGTTTGGAGAGCATGTATAGTATTTTCCTCCACCTTCCCCAAGAAAGAAGTGGTAGCCAACATTCCAGACAGCAGCTGTCCTAAACTGGGGTGAGAGAAAACTTTGAAGAGTCCCTCTTGCCACTCAGATGCCAGTCCCACACCACAAGGAACACACATCACATCCAAACATGGGAAAGTACTCATTAACCACTCTGGGATCAGCCTCGGAATACAGTCAAGTGATCGCAAACACTGGGTGGAATATTATTTATAAATGCAGCCCAATTCCATAGTTACCCAACACTGATCAATTCAACAAATATTTTTAAAGGTGTCCCAGGGGCTAAAGGGCACATAGAAGCTGAGCCTAAAGGAGCCAAAAAGTGTACATAGACACACTCTGCTGTGGATAGCGAGGATTTAGAAAGTTTAGGCAGAAAGTTTGGTTAGGGCAGCTTCAAGTCAGTGTCCAGGTCTTGGGCCTCTCTTATCACCCTGGCTCAGCCCTTCCCATGCAGAAATTCTGAACACTAGATCCCAGAACCCTCACCCAGAGCCACCATTTTATTTAAGGAAGGAACACTTATTTGAGGGCCCCTAGGGCCACACACAGACCAAGGAAGGAAGCTTCCATATTTTGAATCTGGAATGCCCCCTGAAGTCCCACATGTTAAAGGCTTTGTTCTCAGTCCATGATGCTATTAAAAGATGGTGGAACCTTTAAGAGGTGTGCCTTCAAAGAGAACAGTGAGTCTTCAACCATTTCCTATTTCTTTTTTTGCATTCTGATTTTGCTCTATATGTACTCTTGCATGATATACCATCACAGGCCCAAAGCAAAAAGGTCAGTCAATCATGGGCTGGGACCTCTGAAACCATGGGCTAAAACAGAACTTTCCTCTCCATAAGTTGATTATCTTGGGTATTTGTTATAGTAACAGAAAACTGACTAACACAGAAGCTATAACCACAGTGTTTTGTACAACCTAATATGTAAATAAAGTTCAAGTACAAGGTTACCAAGTATTAAGCAATTCAAGAAATACTGTAAAAGGGGACACAAGAGGCTAGAAATTGGATGAGGCTTTAGAGTCTGACTGAGCCCAAACTGCCAATCTTTGCATAGCCTTGCTATCCTCTGTAGCTGGTCCACTGCCAAGATGGAGGTAGATGCCATAGTGGATGGGGGTAGATGCCATACCGGGATACTCAGCCAGGTCTCTAGTCCCAGAGAACATAGTTGTAAAAATGCAGTAAGAGTGACATAGCAAAAATGGCAGAGTAAGGGCCTCCAGAAGTTTATCCTTCTATAAATATTTAAAAACTCACAAAAATGGTCAGAATCTACTTTTTTGGAGCTCTGCAAATTAACCAAAGGCTTGTAAAAATCCTGAGGCATCTGATCAAGAAAAGGAGATGCTGCTGGGCATGGTGACACAAAATCTCAGCAGCTTGGGAGACTGAGGCAGGAACATCATAGGTTCAAAGCCAGTCTCAGCAATTTAGCGAGGCCCTAAGCAACTTAGAGAGACCTTGTCTCAAAATAAAAAGCACTGGGGATGTGACTCAGTGGTTAAGTGCCCTTGGGTTCAATCCCTGGTACAAAAAAATTTTTAAAAAAAGGAAATAAAGAAAGAAAGGCGGATGAATCTTAGTAAGAAGAGTAAATTCTGTGATATTTTAACTCACTCTAGTCCCTTATCACACTCCCTAACTCCATAGCTGCCTTGAAAAATAACAGCTCAATGCCTAATAAGGAGAAAGCAGAACAGAATACTATGAACGACAATATACCAAAAAAGGAAGTAACTCTGCTGAAGTAGACAAATTTCTAGAAGTACAGAAACTATCAAAACTGACTCAAGAAGAAAAAGAAAATCCAAATAGACTTGTAACAAGTCAAGAGACTGAGTTAGTAATCAAAAAACTTCCCACAAAGGAAAGCACAGGAACAGATGGCTTCTCTGGCAAAAAATTATTGTTTCAAAATACATAATGTAATCCTCCTCATTTTTGTCTTTAAAAACTCCCCCTTGCTGAGTGTAGTGGTACCCACCTGTAATCCCAGTGGTTCAAGAGGCTGAGGCAGGAATATTGCAAGTTCAAAACCAACCTTAGCAATTTAGTGAGGCCCTAAGCAACTCAGTTGGCCCTAAGCAACTCAGTTTTATTTAGAAACCCTGTTTCTAAATAAATATTAAAAAGGGGGCTGGGGATGTGGCTCAGTGGTTAAGTGCCCCTGAGTTCAATCTCTAGTACCAAAACAAACAAACAAACAAACAAAACAACTCCCCCTTGCCTCAACATTCTTTAATGTGCACATAGTTTACTACAACATATATATTCCCATTGCAATGCTCTGTTATTCTCAAATAAATGCCATTGTTCTTTGGTGAATATCTCTCTGATACTTTTTTTAGGTTGATGTAAATATATAAAAAACTCTTATAATTTGACAACAAAAAGACAACCCAATTTAAAAATGGGTAAAGGTATACACATGGTGGTATACATCCGTACTTCCAGCTGCTCCAGAGGCTAAGACAGGAGGATTGCAAGTTTGCAACCAGCCTGAGCAACTAAGTGAGATCTTGTCTCAAAATCAAAATCAAGGGGCTGGGGCTGTAGCTCAGGGGTAGAGCGCTTGCCTAGCATGCGTGAGGCACTGGGTTCGATCCTCAGCACCACATATACATAATAAATAATAAATGAATAAAAAAAAAATAAAGATCCATCAATAACTAAAAAAAAATAAAAAAAAATCAAAATCAAAAATAAAAAGGGTTAGTTATATAGCCCAGTGATAAGGTGCCCCTGGGTTCAATTCCCAGTACTGAAAAAAAACAAAAGTAGGACAGAGAGCAAAGGATTCACATAGACATTTCTCCAAAGATGCACAAGTGTGCCATAAACACATGAAAATATGTTCAATATCTTTTAATCATTAGGGAATGAAAAATCAAAAACACAATGTGACATACTTCATATCCACTAAACCAGGCAATAAGTGTCAAGAAAGATGTTGAGAAACTGGAACCCTCATATGTCCCTGGTGTAAAACTGTATGAATATAAGTATAAAACCATGCAGTTAACCCAGAAAATAGCTTGACAATTTCCCAAAAGTTTTAACACAGAGTTATAATATAACCCAGAAATTCCAATCCTGAGTATATGCTCAAGAAATGAGCAAGTTTCTAAAAAAGAAAGAAATAGGAAAAGACATTTTCATACAAAAACTTGTATAAGAATGTTACAGCATCTGGGTACTATGACTCAAGCCTGTAATCCCAGAGACCCAGGAGGCTGAGGCAGGGGGATTGCAAGTTTGATACCAGCCTCAGCAATTTAGTGAGATCCTGTCTCAGAATAAAATAAAAGGATATAAGTGAGTGGCAGATGATAATCCTATCTCAAAAAAGGATATAACTCAGTGTCAGAGCACCCCTGGGTTAAATCCACAGTACCACAGGGGGAAAAAAGATTGATCATAGCAGCATTATTCATAATAGCCCCAAGTGGAAACAATTCAAATGTCCACCATAGATGAATGGATAAACAAATATGGTACATCCATACAATGCAATATTATTCAGTTAAAAAAGGAACGAAATACTGACTCATGCTACAACACGGATGAACCTTGGAAACATGCTAAATGAAAAAAAAATGAGGCAAAAAAAAGGTTACATAATGTGAGGTTCTATTTCTATGAAATGTCCAGAACAGGCAAATCTGTAATGACAGAAAGCAGATTAGCAGATTAGCAGGTTCCAGGGGATAGGAGAGAGTAGTCTGATAGCCAGGGGTACATGGTTTCTTTTCAGGAAGATTTAAATGTTCTGGAATTAATGGTGGTGATTATACAACCTTGTGAATGTATTAAAACCACTGAATTGTATACTTTAAAAAGGTGAATTATATCTCAAATTTTTATAAAACACACACAGAGTGAAGAAGGCAATGTATAACTTACTAGAGACAGGGACCTAAGGTTAGTGTGGTGGCCAGAAAGCCATGAAGTAGCGCTGCCTCCTTATAGCTTTGCATGAATGCCATCCCAGGGCAGCCTGGAGCCTAGCACAAGGCCTTCCTCCAATTTCTCCAGCTAACTCCTCATTGCTGAGGACAACTCAGGGAGATTCCTTTGTGTCTTCAATAAATGACATACTCCAATCCCACAGGAACTTTGATTTTGAGTGATCTTATTTTCTTAGTTTCAAACTCGAACATCAGTATGAACACATACGTTGTTTTACACACATACATACACTCAGTCATCTCATCCTAGCAAGATATGAAGGTATCTCACTAAGATGTTCATCTTATTAAGTTATCTCAAGTAAGTATTCAGCCTCAGAAATTTGAGATGCTGTTATTTGAATGTGCCTCCCAAGGTTTTCTGTATCGGAAACTTAATCCCCACATCCATATATTGATGGTATTTGGAGGTGAGGCCTTTTGCGGGTAATTAGGATTAGACTAGATCATGAGGGTGGGGCCCCTGTGATAGCATTAGTGGCTGTATAAGAAGAGGAAGAGGGAACTGAGCCAGGAGCTTGCTTTACTTCACCATGTGATACCACTGGCCATGTTATAATGCAGTAACACCCTCATATGCTCTTAAACTTACCAACCCCGAGAACCACGAGCTAAATAGACCTCCATTTCTAAATTACCCAGACTCAGGTATAATAGATGGGAGAGGGAGAAAAAAGCAATGTTAATTGAAAGGCAAGACAGCAACTCTGGTGCAAAACATAGGCCATCTCATACCGACTTACAAATGTTGATTGTGAAATTTTCAGAAATTTTGCAAACTGTTAACATCATGTTGGTAGTTTGAAATGAACCGAGGTGTGGGTATTTACACCACAGGATTGGACACACACCACAAACCAGGCCCTCCATCCCCTGCTGTAAACCAGTGGCTGAGAAGAGGCGCAGGTCAACACTTGGGCTCATAGTACCATGGGCTCAGCTGTGCCACATCTTTATAAGCCGCATCATTGTCACACACATCACACTTAAGCCCTGACCGCATCACAACCCCATGGGCTGTCCAGAGGGTTCTGGCTGCCCTCTAGCTACACCTTGGCCAACTCCTTCTCTAGGGGGGCCACTGGGCACACCCCTTGCCCAGTAGGGGACAGGAAACATTGGAACATGTGAGGGGACAGATCTAGCAGCCCACTCTGCACTGTGCTGAGCATGGAGCTAAGCATGCAATCAGGCACATGTAGGCCTCAGTGCATGATGTTCACCTGATAGGGGAGACCCACTCTAGAGGGGCAAAGTCACTGAGTATACATTGCTGAGCGTACCATCTCATGGGCTTCATTTTGAGGAATGCCTGGGATGGCTGGGTCTCTGGGCAGGTGACCCTCCTACCTCCACCCTATGGAATAGTGAAGATGCCAAAGTTCCCTTCAGCTGTGACAAAGAGCCTGGATTACATGAATGAATATGTCACAGTGAATCCCACTACTATACATAATTATAATGCACTGATTAAAAATGGAAATAAATATCTAGATGACTTAAAAAAAAAAAAAAAGACCTGAGTTTTAAGTTACAAAGTCATTGTATTGCAGGCTGAGCCGAGTCCCTTTCTTGTCTGGTACAACCTCTCCCTCAGCAGCCACACTACACCCATGCCTCATTGACCCTTCTGCCCTTACCTGTGCTCTGCCTCCCCTGCTGTATCCCCTCTGCCACCCAGGAGGGGCCTCCATGGTTGCTGGCCTGTCAACCATCCACTTCCGCATCCCTACCTCAGCAGCCCTTTCTCAGCAAAGTACCCATGCATGCATTTGCAAAGGGCAGTTCCTCGAATGCCACTCCAGGTTACTTTGGAAGTTCTGCACTGCCCCCGCTCTGCTCTTGCCTGCTGCAGTTCTGGGGCAGGTATGTGAGCAGAAGAGGTGTTTCCAAAAACCAGCCTGGCTCTAAGCAGCACCAGGGGTAGTAGTTGAGTCCAGGATCCAGCATAAGGAACTGCCAGGGAAATGAACATGGAAGGACACCATGGCATGAAATAGAGCAAATAAACCTCCATAGCTTCTGGGACAGGAATAAGTCTCGCCCACTCCCAAGACTGAGTCTCATGTCTATTCCTCAGCAGCTGGCCTGGCCAGAAGCCCTGTGTGTGGAGGGGCAGGAAGCCAGTGCTAACACAACACTGTGGGCAGAAGGGCAGGCATCAAAGAAAGATGTAAACTTATGCTCTTGTACTGCTCACAGCTGTGCAGAACAAATGAGCAGGAGAAATACTAAGAGGAAAGACCTGGAGAAAGTCATCAAAAGTGTCCATAAAGAGCAGCTCTAAGGAATACCTGTGGATGTTTTCTTCCTTTGTTTTGTATCTGTTATCACCTATGTTTCTGGGATTTTCCTAATCTCTAAAATGAGTAGTATTACTTTAACCAAGAAAAGTGTTTGCTCATCATTCCTGTGTAATTTGATAACCAGCATTTCTCCTGGACCCCTGTAGCAGGAGAGCTGCTGACCACACCCTGCCTTTCTGGATTTCAGCTGGCTGGGGATGGCTGACCTGACAGTTTCCATCTTCAAGGAGGGCCAAGAAACTTAGGCTTAAGAGGACACCTGCCCAGGAAATAAAGGTGCCTCTGGTCTCTGCTCTGGCCTTACTTCCTCCTGAGTGAGACAGGTTATCTCAGTCTTATTAGGATCTTTCCAGTTGGAGAGGTAGGTGACCTCTCATACACCCCAGCCACACCTCCACATTGGTTCTGTAGCTGCTACAGACTGTCCCTGTTTTTCTCCTTCCTTTTCCTCAAAAACTGAGGGCAAGGAACTAGGCAGCTGGCAGGGAGCCCTGTAGCAAAAGGGAGGTAGAGCCCCACAAGCACACAGGAGTGACCACAAGGCAGTCTGTGGAATGACGGCTGCCACCCTCCTGGGGTGGGTCCTTCCATCTCATCTCATCTCAGATGGGCCTGGGCCAAGGCTTCTCAGTATCTCTAAGTGAGAAACAGGGTGGGGGGTAGCTTTGCCCACAGCCTTGGCAGAGGTCAGGAAGAAGATTAAGGAATGGAAATCGAAACACATCTGAAGGGCTAGTCTCACTGGATGAGAGGATGCATGCTATTTTGGGCTTCTGGGAACTTTGCAGTGACTCCCACATACACAGCCCCAGTGGTGACCAGAGGCAGTGTGCTCCTGTGCTGTACCTTACCAAAATTTGGGGCCACCATTCTGCACTCCTAGGCACTGTTCTTCAGTCCCCAAGTCCCTTTTCCCAGCCAAACCTGTAAGTCTCCCCTCCTCAGTCCAGGAGCCCCTACTCCAGAACATGTTCCTGCCAGGGCTTGGCTAGAAAGGGGCCCTGGGCCTCAGAGACCAGCCCCTCCCTCCCAGCTCTGAGTCATGCACTTGTACCCAGCCATGTTCCAGAATGAACTACAGAGGTCAACACTGGCTGGACACTGGTGAACATGTGACCAGCCTCTAGAGTCACAACCTCAATAACCTTGGTTACCTCATCTGTAAAATGGCACGAGGTCCTGAGAGCAGAAGAGAGGACAGGCTAGGCAAGTCCCCTGCCCACCCACTGTGCACCTTGGGCTTGGGTATAGTTCTGGCCAAATCCCTACATGCAATTTACTATTGTTAACTTTTTTTTACCACCCTGATTTACAGAGGAGAAGGAAGGAAGGATCCAGAAGCAATGGCTCACCTAAGCTGCCTCATCCAGAATCACACAGCCAAGGTCTGAGAAGTTAGTGGAAATTGACAGCCAGGTTTTATGTTTTGCCCTTTAGTTGCTGTGATCTTAGGCAATTGAGCTGGCCTCCCAGAACCGTTTTTTTTTTTTCCCCTTTAGTGATGGGATAACTGTCCGGTTCAGCAGGGTTAGCCGGTTGGGTGGGCAGGAGTTCCACCTGTGGCCGCGGGCTCCCAATCCAGAGGAAGAGATGTAACAGGGGAGCAGAAGAGGAATCCCTATCCCGAGGGGCGCGGCTGCCAACAGACTCGAGGGTTGACCGGGCTCCTGCTCCTGAGTAGATACCAGGCTAGGTCGTGTGGGGCAGCCGGGAGGGCTAGGGTCCTGGCCTGGGTGCCCGCCGGGGTCCGCTCGCAGCCCCCGCCCACGTCCCCCACTGACAGGAGTCTTCCTCACTCCCTCGTCTATAGCCCCGCCCGCGGACTTGAGTGAGGGGCTGTTACCTTCCGGTCATGGTGGCTGCTCACGCTGAGCCGCGGGTCGCCTCTGGACTAGCTCAGCAGCCACCGGCGGCAGCTGGTCGCGGGTGCGGAGGAGGGAGACGCCCAAAAAAGGCAAGAGCGGCTCCACCCGCCAGCCGCGAGAGCGAGGTGGGGGCGAAGGGTGGGGAGCGCAAGGTTGAGGGGTGCGGGTGAGGGGTGGAGAGGTGGGAGGTGGGAGGTGGGGGCTGCGGAGTGGGAGGTGGGGGTGGGAAGTGGAGGTGGACGCTGTCACCCATTCAGCACCAGCTTTGGGGGACACCCTAGAGCAGCTAGCAGCGGGCATGGGTCACATCCTCGCCACCCGAGCTCCAGCTCCATTCGCCACCTCCCGGATTCCGGACATAGTTTTCCTTTTAAAGTGAGTAAAGTTATAATAAACACTAACGAGTGCCCCCACCCCTACAGCTTCACCAGGCCGCCTGGTCGGGTCACCTCCCTTAATCCACTCTCGCTGGTCATAAGGAACCCCAAACACTTGTGGTGGACAGTGTCATGGAAGGGCAATGCTGAGACCATCTCTCCAGAGTTCTCACAGCAGTCCCTGGCAAGACAGAGGAGTAGTCTCCCAGTCTGCATGCTTTAAAGAGACATTTCTGCGCACCACCTCCCTCCTGCCAGGCGCTAGGGAGCCCCAGTCCACACATAACAGCCTCCAGGAAGGCCAAGATCCAGGGGCCTCCCTCTTCCATGGCTAGCCTGACTCGGCATACTTAGATGCCAGGCCAGTGCCCTCTCTGGGGAATATCCAATTCATCCAAGCATAAAGGGATTCCTCCTGATCCCCCATAACTCAGCAAAATATATTTTTTTAAACAACAAAATCCAAGAGCAAGAACCAGGGACCCCTTTTCATAGTGAAGTGCTACTAACAAGATACCATAAGAGCCCATTAAAATGATCTGGTGATAGGGCTGGGGTTGTGGCTCAGTGGTAGAACACGTGCCTCCCATGTGGGCGGCACTGGGTTCGAGCCTCAGCACCACATATAAATAAATGAATAAAGGTCAACCAACAACTAAAAATATTTTTTTAAAAATGATCTGGTGATATAAAAGCATTTTGGGAATCTATTTCTTTTTTCTTTTCTTTCTTTCTTTTTTTTTTTTTCGTACCAGAGATTGAACCCAGGGATACTCGACCACTGAGCCACATCCCCAGCCCTATTTTATATTTTATTTAGAGATGGGATTTCATTGAGTTGCTTAGCCCCTGGTTGTTGCTGAGGCTGGCTTTGGACTCGCGATTCTCCTGTCTCAGCCTCCCAAAGTGCTGGGATTACAGGCGTGCGCCACCGTGCCCGGCTAGAGAATCTATTTCTGAAGAAATTATTAAATAAAATAAAATGCCCTCTCTCTCCCTAAAGGCAGATATTTCTAGGTGGGCAGTAGAGTGTAAATAATTGGAAGCAGCCTAAATATCATACTGTGAGGCTAGGGCTGGGCAGCCTGATGTGTTCACAGTATGAAACATTATAACTTATAATCTTGGCAAATAACAAAGACTATCTAGAAATGACTATGCAAAGCAGCAACTTTCCAACAAATTAACAGTAGAATTCAGAGCCAAGAGTTGAGAGTAAAAATGCAGCTTTGTCTGCAGAAATAAGCTTGGAAAAGCACCTGTTCCCAAATAGCTGATGTCTCAAACCCAGTGCAGTTTTTTTTTTCTTTTTGCAATAGCCTTAGCCAATTCCTTTGAACTATAATATGATGGTTGATGAAGCATAAAGCTTGGAGGATTTCTTGGTTCATCTGACTTTATAGGGAGAAATGTTTTCCACAATTGACAATGCAGAGGAGCAGGCATGCTAGGGCTTTTTAATAGAAATTGACTGCTAGGTGGTTAATCAAATATTGGGGTCTTCAAGGAACCAAAGAATGAAAAGTAGGAAGCAAAACACCAAAGACTCCCACTTTCTCCCTCCAGGATCCTATTTGGCCTTGTAGCCTTCATATAATTGCAGTACACACATGGATCTGCCTGTGGACAAACCAGGACCCTATCCATGGGCCAGCGGTG
This sequence comes from Geosciurus inauris, assembly GCA_004024805.1. NCBI lineage: Eukaryota > Metazoa > Chordata > Mammalia > Rodentia > Sciuridae > Geosciurus > Geosciurus inauris. The sequence goes on from PVHX01002533.1 coordinate 66,051, forward strand.
AACTTAGAGCTGGGTGGCGGCTGTGGGCATTGCTCTGCCCCACTGGAGATACTGGAGGTTTCAAGGAGCAACAAGCCAGTCACCTACAGTGTAGCCTTAGGTTAGATTTGTATGAATGCAGGGTGTCATTCATACATTCACTCACTCATTCAACCCATGGTTTGTTCGAGAGTAGTTATGCCATGTGGGCACTGGAGGTACAACAGTGAGCAAGAAGATGTGGACCAGGCTCTCTCAGAGTTTAACTGGAGGAGGGGGTGCCTTCAGAGTAGAGAGCCAGGAAAGGCTTCTAATGAGGTGACATTTGAGCTGAACTCTGAGGAAGAGAGCAGCCCTGCAACCATTTGGAAGAAAAGTATCTGGGCAGAAGGAATAGTAGTAAGCTCAGCAGCACTGGGATGAGAATGCACTGGGGGCGCTCAGATCAGAAAGAAGAGTGTCTGCAAAACAATGAGATGGGAATGGGGCATGGGAAATAAGGAAGCTAGGGGGCCAGAGCACCAGGGCCATAGCAGTTGGCAGCTTTGTTGAAGAGGTTGAAGGAAAGACAAGCACAACACTCTGGCAACTACCAAGGTGAACCTCAAAAAACATCATTCTGAGTGAGGAAGGGGCACTTGCACCATCCATATCAAGTTCTAGAATAGGCAAAACTAGATGGTGATGGAAAAAAAAATCAGAATTGTGGGCATTTCTGATAATGTTCTGTTATCTTAATACGGGTGTGGGTCACACAGGTGTGTATGTATTTGTCAAAATTTGTGTGAATACAGTTTGTCTATTTATTCAGCCTTTCATCGTGGTAATCAAAATACCTGACAAGAACAGCTAAGAGAAGGAAAAGTTTATTTGGGGCTCACAGTTTCAGAGGGTTGGGCCATGGACAGTCAACTCCATTGCTGTGGGCCTGAAATGAAATAGAATACCATGGCAGCAGGGCATGGTGAAAGGAAGGAGGGAAGCTGTCAGCTCACAGCAGCTGGGCAGCAGAGAGGTAGAGCATGAGGGAGGATCAGGGACCAAATATAATCCCCAATGGCACTCTTACCCTCCAGCCACACCCCACCTGCCCACCTGCCTACAGGATTACCTCCCATTAATCCATTCAAATTATTAATCCATTAATCATTGGTGAGGTTCCAGCTTTCATAATCTAATAATTTCACCTCTGAACATTCCTGAATTAATATATAAGCTTCTTGGAGGACACCTCATATCCACACCATAACACATTGTATGTAAATTTTACCTCAAAAGAAAGGACAGTAAACAATATTGAGCTCTGGTCAATGATATACTTGTTGATGTGTTTAGGTGAAATGGTACCCTGTAATTTTGAAATGCATGTTTTAAAAATCAAGATGGATGGATGAATGGCTAAAGAAGTGGATAAATGAACACAGAGGTGGTAAAGGAAGTCTATCACAGTATTAATGGGAGAGTCTAGGTGGTGGGCATCTGAGTATTCAACCTTGAAGACTGCTTGAAATTTTTCATAGCAAAATATCAGGGGGAAAATCTCCCTGGTGGTTGCATAAGGGACACAGTGATGCAGAAACAATCCAATTGAAAGCTATTTTACAAGTCCAGGAAGGATAAGGTTGTACCTTGGGGCAGGAGGCTTTAGGAACTGGGCTTAGATACAGGGTCTGTTTTGCAATGGACAGGATTTGCCAGGGATTTGAATGTGGTGGGCCCTGTGTGGGCGTGAACGGTGCAGGTGTGGTGGTTGGGTGTCAGGGGTGTGTGCATGACCCAGGTATGTGGAAGGCCTGGTTTGGTGGTGTGGGAGATGACTGGCAGGTGTCTTTGCTTTCCTGGACTTCGGTGGCAGTGGGACAATGAGGGCAGGTCTGTTAGGGATGAAGTTGTAATTAAGCTGCTAGAGCTGAGAGACCACTGTGCATCTCAGGGAAGATGTTGGGAAGCAGTGGGGCAAGGGACAGGGACCATGGGAAACTAGAGCTCAGATGAGAGGTCCGCTGTCTGGCTTAGATATGGAAGGTTGGATACAGATGTAATTGGAACCCTAGAGCTCATTAGAGCCCCTGAGGGTGTCTATGCCAACTCTCCAAAGATGAGAGGTCCCAGGAAGCACAAGAGAGGTGGAGCAGGGCAGCCAGGTGGGGAGGGATGGTAAGGAGGGGAATGGTAGATCCTAAAGTGCCACAGAAAGTGAAGGGAAAAAGCTCCGAGGAGGAGAGTGCCATTGACCCTACAAAAGGAATCTGTGTTTGGCATCCAGAGCAGGCCCATGAGAATGAGCGCCCCCTTCAACTAGTCCAGAGGGAGAGGGGCAGCCAGGGGCACTGCCTACCCACCCTGAGGAACAGCCCTCTCTATGGTCTACATTCTTCTGTGCTCCCTGCCATGGGGAATATGGTGGGAGGGGAGAATAGAGTAGACACAGGATATTAAAATTGCCCTGAAGGGAGGCAGAGAAATGAGTAACAGTTGAGGGAAGGAAAGGGGAAGGTGTAATATCGCCACAAGGATTTGGTAGAGTGGATAGGCCAAGGGACACTTAGAGAGAAATCTGAAACACACACTTAATGTAGTGATTCAGAGAAGGATAGATGGTCTCTGAGATGTCCAAGGTCAAGGTGAGGTGACAAAGTGGCACAAGAGCTGCCCTAGAAGGCAGTAGAAGTTCAGGGTCCCCTCAGGTACTTCCTCTAGTGCTCAAGGGAAGTAAGCATGCCTGAGAAAAGGCACACCCCTGTGTGCCCTAGTTATCCCACACCATCCTTCTCCCTCTCCCTGCTCCAAACCTGCAATCTCAGATACTCTGGAGCCTGAGGCAGAAGGATGGCAAGTTCCAGGCCCACCTGGCAACTTAGCAAGACCCCATCTCAAAATAAAAAATTAACTGGGCACAGTGGCACACACCTGTAATCCTAGTGGCTCAGGAGGCTGAAGCAGGAGGATCTCAAATTCAAAGTCAGCCTTAGCAACTTAGTGAGACCCTAAACAACTTGGTGAGATCCTGTCTCAAAATAAAAAATAAAAAGGGCTAGGGATGTGGCTCAGTGATAAAGCACCTTTGGTTTAAATCCCCAGTGCCAAAAATAAAAATAAAAAGAGCCGGGGGAATAACTCAGTGGTGATGTGTTATGTGAGGTGATTCTAATGGCTCTTCTATCCCAGGTCTCTCCCCTAAATCTAGCTTAGGCAGTGCTCTCTCAGGACACGGGGGATGGCTAAAACACTTGAGTATTAACATATAGCTAGATCATCAGCCAGTTCATGTGGGGCTAAAGTGCATTTGTGAAGTGGCCTGTGAGAACCTCCAGGGAACAGCAGGGAAGTCCCTTGGCCCTCCTAGCAGAAGCCTCTCCCTGCTGGGGCTCTCTGGACCAAATGACTAGTGGGTGCCACACTCACCTCTATACAAACTGCTGGACACCTGCTGTGTTCAAAAACAAGTTTCTTTTTAAACATGTGAACACTCAGAACCAGTGCTAGACACATCTCCTGAGCAGCATGAAATGCCCTTCTCTCTGGACCATGCAACAGACCTTGGTGGGAGGATGACCTGATAATTTTGCTAGCACTGGAAGAACACACTACAAGAGACCCAGAGGTTCTTTTTAGGCTGAGGCAGACCCAAACCCCTTAGTGACAGTCTGATCTACTCAGGGATAGAGGTAGGCCAAGGAGTTGTACAATTGCCTGAAGACCTTGGCCTCGGACTTAGAAGAGGAAAATGCCATTTCATCTTCACTTAGGTTCTGGGACAGATGTGATTCAACTTACAGATCCCGAAAAAGAGTAAGAGAACTGCCCCCAACAGATATTCAGAAATGCCATGTTTTTGCACCTAAACCTTCCAACAAGAACCACTTGGGGGCTGGGGTTGGGGGGTGGGAGATAGATCTGTGGGAGAGCACTTGCCTAGCATGCACAAGGCCTTGGGTTCCATTTCTGGCAACACACACACGCCACATGAGCACAGAGACCACGGAGTTCTTCAGTTGCAGACCCCCAGCCTCTCACTGAATATTTTATCCACACACCAAGGTACGTTTTGCTTCCTTTTCTTTTTTTTGGTACTGGAGATTGAACTCAGGGGCACTCCCCAGACCTGTTTTGTGTTTTATGTAGAGACAGAGTCTCACTGAGTTGCTTAGCGCCTCGCCGTTGCTGAGGCTGGCTTTGAACTCGTGATTCTCCTGTCTCAGCCTCCCTAAGTGCTGGGATTACAGGCTTGCGCCACCGCTCCCTGCTGCATTTTGCTTCCTTTCCGTTATGACAATCAACTCACCTTTCCATCAGAGCTTCTCCAACCTCTGTTCCAAATAAAGATCAGCCTCCCTCCCTCTAATCCTCCATCCCCAAATGTGGCCTCCCCAAAGAAGATCCAGCGTGCAGCCAAGGAAAGCTGGCCTCCAATGATTGAGGAGGGTGTCTGAGGCATGCCACTCCGGGCCATGTAGCTACATAAGCCTGGCCGGTCAGAGGGCCTAAGGGAATGGCAGGGAGATCCAGGGGTGGGGCAGAGGGATAGAGATCAGCTGGTAGAAGAGACCTCCCAAAGCCCCAAGCACATCATAGCTTCTCTACCTCAGTGGCTGAGATGTTGCTCCACCTCCTTGGTTACTTCCTTCCTTGAGTACTTCCAGTAACTGCCCTGAGGACAAAAGCAGCTGCCCAGTCTGCTTGGCATAGCCACATGGAGACCTGGGCAGCAGTTGGGAGCGTGCGTGCAGCCACAACAGAGTACCCAGACACACTCCAGTTTCACCTCTCCCAGGCAGGAAGCTTGGCCCAAGGTCCAGAGCTTCAGGGTGAGGCCGGAGGCACCTTGGGGTCAGGTGAGGACAGAGGAAGCAAAGGAAGGAAGGAAAGGCAGGCCTCCCCTGGGGAGACAGGCCCACAGAACAAAAGAAGCAACAGCTGCCCTCTGAATTCAGAAGGATTGGCTAAGGGACAGCTGCTAAAATGAACATTTTCTAAAGCACGGAGCTCATAAGCCCCTGGGAAGCCTGATGTCAACATGTGCCGAAACAGCCCCACACTGCCCAGTGAAAAGAAACCCTGTGACCAATGACCCGAAGATCCAAGAACAGCTACTCAAATGCCCTCTTGCCAATTACTGCTTTCCTTGCAAGGAGGAGGAAAGTCTCAGAATTATGTATCTTTTGGGGGGGAGGCGGGTACTGAGGGACTGAACTCAGAGGCACTCAACCACTAAGCTACATACCCAGCCCTCTTTTGTATTTTATTTAGAGACAGGGTTCTTACAGTTGCTTAGCACTTCGCTCTTGCTGAGGCTGGCTTTGAACTTGTGATCCTCCTGCCTCAGCCTCCCGAGCCGCTGGGATTACACGCATGTGCCACTGGGCCCGGTATGTATATTATTTTAAATAAATTATTTTATAGTCTTCTGCTATAAAACTATCATTGTATCAGAAAATGCCCAAAGGCAGAAAGAGGAAAAATTCCCTCAAGTTTTACCACTGAAAGTGGGTGCTGATCACACTTCAGTTCCAGTCTTATCTGTGCATATTTATTTTAACTGGGTTGTGATCATTTTGTTTGCAATTTCATATTTGTTTCTTCATATCAATGGCAATGGTTTGTCACCACCTCAGACCCACTGGGGCTGCCCTGGCTTTGAAGGCCCCGTTCACATTGTGCTGTGTATACAGTGTCTTGGGAGCTCCCTGATTTTGTGCTATTTGCAGGAAGAGATGACAGTGTTCACATTTACTATGTCCATGGTTTGCATATCCAGCTTTTACAAGCATAACTGGTGGGTGTTTTCAAATTTTATACCCCTTGAGAGTGGGACTGTTTACTTTTACATAGCATGGAGCCCAACAGAGAGCTAGATACATAGCAGGGCATACGAAAATTTATTGAAACAGTGATGTGACTGCATTGCCATGTTGTTTAAAATAACCTGCCTGAGTGTTATAAATATGCCATACACCAGAATATAAACTCCTCAAAAACAGACTCCTGCCTTCTTGCCTGTTCTATTCTTGGAGCAAAAACAGGACACCATTCAGAATAGTTTCTTAGTAAATAGTTGTTAAAGATACGTTGTTTTAAATATTTTTGTTAAGTTGGGTTTTTTGTTTGTTTGTTTGTTTTGGTACTGGAGATTGAACTCAGGGGCACTCTACCACTGAGCCACATCCCCAGCCCTATTTTGTGTTTTATGTAGAGACAGGGTCTCACTGAGTTGCTTAGCGCCTCGCCATTGCTGAGGCTGGCTTTGAACTCGCGATTCTCCTATCTCAGCCTCCCTAAGTGCTGGGATTTGTTAGGTTTTGTACTCCTGTGAGGAGCTGCCTAAATGTACAGTGCATACCATACTTCCATTTGTCAAAGAATCTCAAATAGCATTTTATTTACACTATAAAAGTATAAGACCATTGGGCGCAGTGGCTCATGCCTGTAATCCCAGCACTTTGGGAGGCTGAGACAAGAGAATTGCAAGTTCAAAGCCAGCCTCAGCAATGGTGAGGCGCTAAGTAACTCAATGAGACCTTGTCTCTACATAAAACACAAAATAGGGCTGAGGATGTGGCTGAGTGGTCAAGTACCCCTGATTTCAATCCCTAGTATCAAAAAAAAAGTATAAAACCTGTAGGCCTATTGGACAGGTTTGAAGATGACTGACCAGGCTTCCACCATGGATGGCTTTTTGGTTTCCTGCTCCTTTCAAAGAAAACTTTACTAGCCAGACCAGTGACCAGCTAACTGAGCACAGAGAACCCGAGCACCCCTGCCAGTCACAGAGCTTTGGTCCTTCCTTCTTGCTATTTTCCATTAGAAAGTTTGTTTGTGGGGGATGTAATCAATGGAACATTGGGAAGAGTCTTTGGTCTTATCAAAAAGCTGGGGCTATAGCTCAGTGGTAGAGCACCCCAGGGTTCAAACTCCAGTACTGAAAAAAAAAATTTTGGCTTCAATTATGAAATATAATTTAGAAAACTCAAGAGGAAAGCCTATTGTATTTGCCCATATTGTTGCTTGTTATTTCTTTCATCTTTTCTGACATTCCAAGGTTTCTTTATTTATGATTTCCTTTCTCTTTGGAGAACTTTTCTCAGCATTCTTTTAGGCTAGGTCTACTGACAATTCTCTTAGTTTTTATAAGTTTTTTTTTTCATTGAAGTGTCTTGATTTCCCCTTTATTCCTAAAGGATCTATTGCTGAATATACAATACTGGGTTGACTTTTTTTTTGTCACTTGGGAAATGTTGTGCCATTTTCTCTGGCCTCCATGGTCTCTGATGAAAAATATGCTGTCATTCTAATTGTTTTTTCCCCTCCAGGTAATGTGTTCTCTCTCATTGCTTTCAAGATTGTTTTGCCTTTAGTTTCCAGAAGTTTGTTAGAGGAGTCTTGATGGGGATTTATGCTGTTCAGAGTTTGCTCAGCTTCTTGAATCTCTAAGTTTATGTCTCTTGCCAAATTTATGAGCTTTTCAGCCATTGTTCCTTCATTTACTTTTTTAGCCCTACCTTTTACTCCTTTAATACAGGAAACCTAAAGTAAAATTACCTACATGTTGTATGCAATTACTTTTTAAATCAGTGAAGAAGGGATAAAAATATGCAACCCTACTATCTTTTGCAATTATCAACTTTTTTTTTTTTAAATATGGAACGCTTCACGAATTTGCGTGTCATCCTTGCGCAGGGGCCATGCTAATCTTCTCTGTATCGTTCCAATTTTAGTATATGTGCTGCTGAAGCGAGCACGCAATTATCGACTTTTATCAACCCTTTTCTTTTTCATGTGGATTCAAATGTTACTATCTGGTGTCATTTGCTTTCTAAGAACTTCAGTATTTCTTATATATTAGGCCTATTAGCAATAAATTCTCTCAGAGTTTCCTTATTTTGGAGTGTCTTTATTTATAAGACATCATCATTAAGCCTTTAATTCTTTAAGCATGGTTTCCTTTAGTTCATTTAAAATATTTATAATGATTACATTGAGGTATTTGCTAAGCCCAGCATCTGAGCCCCTTAAAAAGTGGTTTATATTGGCTGCTTTTTTATACATCACACTTGTTTCTTTGAATGTCTCATTTTTTTGGTTATTAAAAACTGGCCATTTTGGGATACTATAGTGTATCATCTCTGGAAACGAATTCCTTCCATCCCCATGAGAGCTGATGATGCTTTTGTCATTTGCTTGGTCATTTATTTGTTTGGTTAATGAGTTGACAAGCTAATGTGCAGTGCATCACTTCTGATGTCCACACTCAGATTTTTGCCTCAATTTTATCTTTTAGCCTGACTACTCAGAAGTTACTCCAGGTCAATATAAGCCACTTATTCATCCAAGGTTGTGCTTAAGATCTCTGATTAGATGTTTTTACCCACTACCATTAATGTGTGCAGTTTGGATGTTGCTACCAGTTTGGGATATTTACTTTATTGTTTTTTTCCTTGTGCTTTATGTTCAATGAGAGAGTAATAGCTTGGATTTCCCCCCTCTGATCACTCCTAAGAATGTCATCTTAGGCATTTGCACAGTCTTCCAGACTCCCAGGGATGCATATGATTTTATTTTAAAGCCTGGTTTTCTAAGAGTAGCTTGTTGTTCAACCAGTGTTTGGTCAGAAGGTGAACTTAAGCTCCTTGTGCCAGTGGGACTTCTTCCCTGTACTGATGGGTCTCTGTGCAGCCTGGGAAATGTTTCCAAATCTACCCTGCATCTTGCTTGACTTCTCCAGAGTAGGTGAAGCCTAATGTTTGTACACAGACTTCCTGTGATGCCAGGAGAGCTCTTTCTAGGCTTTCTCCAGTTCATTCTATTACATTTCTGATTGTTCTGCCATTCCGCTTGTTGCTACTGGTATTGTGGAACTATTAGCACCCTCTTAATTTATTGATAAAATATCCATAATTTTCAACATCACCTTTAGGCATAGAATTTTCCACCCTCTGTTCCGAATTTTAAAACTCCCCTCAAGAACAGCTGGGAGCTCTTCATCCTTCTGGCTGACTCTCCTCTGGGCAAAATCTATGTGCCAAGGCCTTAAGCTGGGGACAGTGACCAACTTAGCCCAGAATGATGCTTCTGCTGAACAAGTGGGCACTGGAGTGTTGGTAGTTTCTGGTCTTCTTGGCTCACTCCTCTTGGTTTGGAAGCTACAGTGGGAGTAAGGATTGAGGTCTCATTTTTCTCAGCCTGCTTATCTGCAGTAGAGCTTCTGCCCTATGGCTGGGGTCTGTGGGTTCAGCAGAGCCTTCCTTTTCTTGCATCAAGTAGAGCACTTGTAATAGTTTCTGTAAGATGGAGCTGGAAGTCGGGGGAGTGAATTGTGGCTCATATGCCATGTGTTTCATACTGAGACTTAACTGATTTTCTAGAATGTTTTTCTACTTGCTGTATGACTCTAAGACAATTTCCAGGATTTATAGTTTTTAATAATTTTCTCCAGCTAAATGGAGATGCTTTATTAGGGAAAGAACCTACCATACTTTTTCCCCTGCCATTCTAGAAGTAGACTCACTGCTGGGGTATATGAGGTTTTACTGGTCTCTCAGCTACTGTCTGCACTTCTCCAGCAAATGCTGCCTGACAACATACACTGTAAGAGGTTCTAGCAGTTTTATCATCTCTAACTCTGAAAACAAATTTTGTTTCTTATATTATTTAAATCACTCAATATCTTTTTTTTCAGTGTTCTGAATTATTGGCTTTAAAGTGATAGTGCAATTTGGGCTGGGGTTGTGGCTCAGCGAGGGAGCACTTGCCTAGCATGTGTGAGGCCCTGGATTCGATCCTCAGCACTGCATATAAATACATAAAGATCCATCCATAACTAAAAAATATTTTTAAAAATAAAGTGATAGTGCAATTTAACTGGCACAATATTATTTCAAAGTGTTCTATTGTATTAGATAGAATGAACTAAATTGTTAACATTGTAAAACAAAAGGGCCCATATAATTAAAGAGATGATTTTATTCCATCTATTGCAATAATGAAGGACATCTCAGAAGAGAAGTGACTGGGGGCTGGGGTTATGGCGCAGTGGTAGCGTGCTCGCCTAGCACACGGGAGGCACTGGGTTCAATCCTCAGCACCACATAAAAATAAAATAAAGATATTGTGTCCACCTACAACTAAAAAATATTAAAAAAAAAAAAAAAAAAAGAAGAGAAGTGACTGGGGACTTTGCCAGTGCAAGTAAGCAAGGGTCTTGATAAAGGCTAGAGTTGGGTCCTGTCTGCAAGCATAGGATAAGGTCATCCTTCCCAGTTCACCAGCTCCAAAAACATAACTAACTTCTATAGTTTAGATAGGATCTGTCCCTGCCAAAACTCATGTGGAAATTTAATTGTCAATGTAATAAAATTGAGAATGTAATGGAATTGTGGGCTTTAAGAGGTGTTTGAGCCCCTGGCAGCGACACACACCTGTAATCCCAGCTGATTGGGAGGCTGAGGCAGGCAGCTCACAAGTTCAAGGCCAACCTTGGCAATTTAGCAAGACCCTGCCTCAAAATAAAAGAAAAAGAAAAAAAATTTAAAGGGCTGGAGATGGAAGAGTTCTTGTCAAGCATGCATGAAGCCCTGGGTTCCATCCCCAGTACCACCAAAAAGAAAAAGAAAAAAGAGGTGTTTGGGTAATGTGGGGGACATTGTCCTTCCTAATGAAGATGTTAATGTAGTTCCTGCAACTGTGAGTTACTAATCATGAGATCAGAAAGCATCAAGTTTCTTTTGTCCCCAACTCTTTGTATACACTTGCTTGACCTTCTCCTTCTTACCTTGTCAAAAGCTAAGCAGATGCTGGCACCATGGTTCTGGACTTCCCAGCCTTCAGAACTGTGATCCAAAACAAACGTCTGTTCTTTATAAATTACTGAGTCTCTGATATTTGGTTACAGCAACAGGAAACAAATGAAGACAAGTGAAGAATTTTTCAACCATCACTGCTAAGAGTACAGGGCTCAAATTAAATTAGATGTGCTTATTTCCCTCAACTATAGTTGTCCCTGACAACCTCCTGAGTGGGTGATGTATGGACTAAGAAATAAAACCTCACGGAGGCTTGCTGGCATTGTGCCTGTACAACCAGGTGAGCTATTTTTTGGAAGGTCAGATATATTAGATGATGGCCAAAATGAAAACAGGGAAATATTAATAGAAAAGGGTTGCATCAAAGTAAAAAGCCAGGAGTTGAACCCTGGAAGTGTCCTGTTCAACAGGTTCTAAGAGGTCAGTGAGGAAAGCTGGTATACAGTAGCAGCACACTCAAGAGTTTCCTGAAGTCTCTAGCCCAATGTCAGTGTTCTTAGGGAGGTTGTCACCATCTTGGTTACCTTCCACATGAAGGCACACATGACCCAAGCCTTCTGCCCACTCGACCAGGAGGAAATACAGCTGACAGGAGTCTGCTGGGGTGGAGAATCCTTCAAGCTTAATTGTCATACTTTTTTTCACAGGGCTTCTCCAGGTCTTGGGAACCTGGTTGGGTCCAAGCAACCAAGGGATTGAGTGTTCAGACTTTTGTTTTTGGTTCAAGTCAGGTGAGAGGGAGAAAAATTGGGAGTGTTCCTTTGGATGGCTATAACCAGCTATTGATGGAAACTGGAGGAATTTAAAATTTGGTAAGGACTGATACTATAGACAACGTAGTAGGGCCCATTCCAGTTTGCAACTTCAATTGCAAATTCCAATGAACAACTGCAAACTCAATTGCAATTCCAATTAACAACCCATTCTTGTTATCAGATGCAAGTCCATTTACTCACTGCTTTAAAAGGGCCCAATTAATAGAGGACAAGTTGTTTGGGGTCAGGAAAAAGATTCGTTCAGTGGGTTAATCAGCTTTTCTTTGCTGTGACCAAAATATCTGACAAGAAAAGATTTATTTTGACTTGTAGTTTTATAGATTCAGTCCATGGTCAACTGGCTCCTAGGCAGAAATGTCATAGCGGAAGGGCATTGTGGAGGGATGTTGCTCAGTTCATGGCAGCCAGGAAGTAGAGGGGAGGGGGAGGACCAGGGAGAAGATAAGCCCTTCCAGGGCATGCCTCCAGTGACCTACTTTCTCCAACTAGGTCCCACCTCCAGTAGTCCATTCAGCTATCAATAGATTAATCCATCAAACTGATTAACCCATGGATGAGGACAGAATCCTCATGATCTAATCATTGTCTAAAACCCCACCTCTGAACCTTGCTGCACTGGGGAGCATGCTTTTAATACATGAGTGTTTGAGGGGAACAGTCCAGTTTCAAGCCATAACTAAGAAGCTGGTGGACTACTGTCCTAAAAATCATCTTAATTCTTTTTGTAAAAAGAAATGAACCACTTGCTACTTTTATCTTTGGGAGGAAATGACTAAGGAAACTTGGTAGCTGGTAACCTGTTGATCTGCCTCAGTCTTGAAGGGCAATGACACAGATTAGGGAAGTTTGGGTAAATCAACCTTGTGCTGCTAGTTTATATGATTAATGAGGGCTGTGTGCTCATGGAAGCAAAGGCTTTTTCTAGCAAAGGATAACCATAAGTGTGACTACATTCTTCCATCTGTGGAGTTGGCAGGAGAGATGATTAAATCTCCATCAGACAAAACAGAGCTAGCATATCCATCAGTTATCTGCAATTTATAGATGCAAAGTAGCTAAAAGACAATGAAATTCAACCTAGCATAATGTGCTATGAACTACGAGCACAGTTTTCTATTAAAACAGTATTTTCCCTCCAGTCTCCCCTATTTTGATAAAAAATATCAAAGATTTTTGTTTGTTTGTTTTTTGATACCAGGGATTGAACCCAGGGGCGCTTAACCACCAAGCCACAGCTCTAGCCTGTTTTTACATTTTATTAGAGACAGGGCCTCACTGAGTTGCTGAGGCTGGCTTTGAACTTGCAATCCTCCTGCTTCAGTTTCCTAAGTCACTGGGATTACAGGTGTATACCATCACACCTGGCAGATTTTTTATTCTTATTCTTGTCCACAGAATAAAACTGTTCTGATTGAACTTGGTCTAGTTATTTTCGTAAGTAAAACAAGAATGGTCATTTACTGCTGGGCATGGTGGCGCAAGCCTGTAATCCCAGAAGCTCAGGAAGCTTAGTCAGAAGGATTGTGAGTTCAAAGCCAGCCTCAATAATGGTGAGGTGCTTAGTGGTTCCATAGTTTAGCTATTGTGAATTGAACTGCTATGAACATTGATGTGGCTGTGTCACTATAGTACGCTAATTTTAAGTCCTTTGGGCATAGATCAAGGAGTGCGATTGCTGGGTCAAATGGTGGTTCCATTCCAAGTTTTCTAAGGAATCTCTCCATACTGCTTTCCATAGTGGTTGCACCAATTTGCAGTGCCAACAGCAATGTATGAGTGTGCCTTTTTCTCCACACCCTCGCCAACAGTTATTGCTTGTATTCTTGATAACTGCCATTTGACTGGAGTGAGATGAAATCTTAGTTTTGATTTACATTACTCTAATTACTTGAGAAGTTGAACTTTTTGTCACATATTTGTTGATCGATTATATATCTTCTTCTGAGAAGTGTCTGTTCAATTCCTTAGCCCATTTATTTTTTTGGTGTTAAGTTTTTTGAGTTCTTTATAAATCCTGGAGATTATTGCTCTATCTGATGTGCATGTAGTAAAGATGTTCTCCCACTCTGTGGGCACTCTCTTCACATTATTGATTGTTTCTTTTGCTGAGAAGAAGCTTTTTAGTTTGAATCCATCCCACTTATTAATTCTTGATTTTATTTATTGTGCTTTAGGAGTCTGATTAAAGAGGATAGGACCTAATCCAGCAGATGAATGGATAAAGAAACTGTGGTACATATACACAATGGAATATTACTCAGCATTAAGAGAATAAAATTATGGCATCTGCAGGCAAATGGATGGAGTTAGAGAATACCATGCTAAGTGAAGCAAGCCAATCCCAAAAAACTAAAGGCTGAATGTTCTCTCTGATAAGTAGATGCTGATCCATAATGGGGGGGTGCATGAGGAAAATGGAAGAACTTTGGACAAAGGAGAAGGAGGGTAGGGGAAAAGGAAGGGGAATGGGGGCAGGAAAGATGGTAGAATGAGATGAACATCATTACCCTAGGTACATGTATGACTACACATGTGGTGTGACTCTATATCATGTAAAGCCATAGAAATGAAAAGTTGTGCTCCATTTGTGTACAATGAATTCAAATGCATTCTGCTATCATGTATAACTAATTAGAATTAAAAAAAAAAAAAACAGTCCCCAAGGGCAAGCAGAGCTGGCTGATCCAGCTGCTCTCCAGCACCCCTTGTAGGGTATCAGTGCTTTCTCAACCCAAGTGTGTGGGATTCACCAGTTCCCAACATTGTGCCCAGGACTCTGCAAACAAATGTCAAAAGCTGCACTGCAGCCGGGCACGGTGGCGCAAGCCTGTAATCCCAGCACTTTGGGAGGCTGAGACAGAAGAATCACGAGTTCAAAGCCAGCCTCAGCAATGGCGAGGCGCTAAGCAATCAGTGAGACCCTGTCTCTACGTAAAACACAGAATAGGGCTGGGGATGTGGCTCAGTGGTCAAGTGCCCCCGAGTTCAATCTCCAGTACCAAAAAAAAAAAAAAAAACCTACACTGGGCCAGTGACAGCCCAAAATGCCCTTGAAGGAAGCTAGAACATGTCACCTCAAAATATACCTCACTGATATAATATTTTGAGCTAAATACAATTAAGATGAGCTGGGAATGTAGCTTAGTGGTAGGGCCTGTATTTAGCATACTGTTAAAGTCCTGAGGTGGGCAAAAAAAGATCATAAAATCTTCCTTTGTTCCCCCACCCAGCTCAACACGGGGAGGGCAGACAAAGAATAGTCTTAGGGAGCAAATAAGCCAAAGATCTGTACAAAACTGCTGGAAAACTTACCTGTACTGCATCTTACATTACACAAGGACCTCCATGCATCACATCTCCAAATTCACAAGAGTCATTTAAAACATCTACAAATTAGGTTGGGTTTTCAAATCAATGGATTTAGAAAGCATCTTCAAAGCCTTTCAGGCATTTACTGCACTAAAATTGACAGTTATGTCGGTTCATTCCATATTGCTGTATTCTTTTTAGTACACTTGGGTCCTAGGAAAAGAACTATGAAACAGACCCCATCCTCAAGGAGCTGGCAAAGCTGGGAACAAAGACTGTCACAACTTGAAAACAGTGAATACGGAAAGTGAGGAATAAGGAAAAGAGGCCCCAGGGAACTGCCCTTATCTACAACTCTTCCCCTACCTGCCCTCTTGCCATGTGTGTGGTAAACTGGAGCTTGTGCCATTGCAGTGGGATAAAATAGAAGCCCAGGCTTCAGCCAGAGGAAAGGCAGGAAGGGAAAATGGGGACAGCACAGAAAGGATTCGCACCTGGGCCTCACCTATAGCTGAACCTGCTATCCCCAGTAGAACAGGCCCCAGGGAACTTCCCTTACCTACAACTGCTCCCCTACGGTCCTGCCCTAAATGAGCCGAGTAGACAAAATTCTTCCTATGACCTGGCCCTGCTAAACCCTATAAAACTCAGACCCTTTTGTATCCCGTCGCCATTTTCCCCTTGAAAATGTGCCCCTCTGTTGCTTAATAAAGCACCCACGATCCATTGAGTTTTGCATCCCTTTCTTTTTCTTTTTGTATTCCCTTTCATTTACTTTCAGAAAGTACACCTAAGTTTAAAAAAAGTAGTGGAAGGTATCAGAAAGCAGCAGCCCTAGGAGACCCGGAGGGGTGTGGCCTGTGTATGAGAAAACTTCCAGGAAGCTAGGAGAAAAGTTGCAGAACAGGGAATTGACCGGAATGCAAGAGACATAGACAAAGTCACGAGATGTGGCTAAGGCACTGGAGAGGCAAAGCAGGTATGAGGCAGGGAAACCACCACATCTTGCACAAAGGGTGCTGGGAAGTCGAGGATATTGCCAGGCCTCTGGCCCAAACTAAGATCAGAAGAGAAGCAGGTTGGTTGGGGTGGATATGTTAACCTTTGGGACCTGGTTCCCAAGATAATCAACTAAGTTCTGTGCGTGCTGGAGATCCCTCCAACCTGCAAAACCATACCACAGTATCGCAGCCAATGTAGCCACTGACAGTCTGGACAGTATTTCCTGAGGGGTACTTTGCCTTTTTATGGCCATACACCCCAACTAATTTTTTAATGCAGATAGTACTCATCCAGTGGATAAAATCCAAAGAACTGGTTCAGGCGCTGAGAGAACGACTGGCAAGAGGTACCGGGCGTGCCGGAAGACCAGACCTCCAGGAGGCTCGAGTCTGTAAAGGGACTGCCTCGCACGGCCGAGGGCGCCACAGGCCCCGCCCCTTCCGCCGAGTCGACCAACCGCCGCCTTCTGGCCCACCAGCCAGATGAAAGCAGAAAGCTCGTGACAGCCTTCCCCTCCGCTGCGGGCCTGTTGGAGATGGCAGACCTCCACCGCCAGCTGCAAGACTACCTGTCGCAGGGGAAAGCGGGCAGGCCGGCGGACGCGGAGCCGCTGCTCGCTTCGGGGACTGCTGAAGAGCCCGCGGCCGGGATCGGACCTGCGGGAACGTGGCTTGGCCGCACCGGCCTCCGGTGGACGTGGACGCGAAGTCCCACAGAGCCGACAGCAGCGGCGGCGAGCCAGGCGTGCTTGCCGAGCGTGACGCGCAGGCAGCAGCTGGCTGCAGGTGGAGCATGTCTACTACTAGCCTTGCTCTGCTTCGGTCTGGCGGCGCTCTACGCACCGGTGCTGCTGCTGCGCGCGCGCAAATTCGCCCTGCTCTGGTCGTTGGGCTCGGCGCTGGCTCTTGCCGGCGGCGCGCTACTGAGGGGCGGGGCGGCGTGCGGGCGCCTGCTACGCTGCGAGGAGACGCCGTCGAGGCCCGCGCTGTTCTACGCGGCCGCGCTGGGAGCCACGCTGTACGCGGCGATGGGTCTGCGCAGCACGCTACTCACGGCGTTGGGCGCCTGCGCGCAGGTGGCCGCCCTGCTGGCCTGGTTGGCTAGCCTGCTGCCCTGGGGCGGTGGTACCGCGATACGCCTGGCGCTCGGTCGCTTAAGCCGCCGCTCAGGCCTCGCTAACGCGCTCCCGGTGTGAGCCCCTGTCAGGGAACGATGCGGAACCTCCCCAGAACCCTGCGCCTGCGGAGCCAAAGACTGCACCCGTCGGTTTCCGGACTACACCATCGCAATACGCCCTGATGACACCCTGCCGCGTAGGGCGAAGGCGTCTTCTAGACAGTGCTGGCGAGTGTAAACCTACAGCAGCTGTTTCCAAACTGAGATACCAGCAGTTTCGCGGTTTCGTGCTATACTGGGTAGCATGTGCTCTGGAAAAGGAAGTTTTGTCGTTGAATTGGTGATAGTATGCCGTGAAGGTGCCATTAGAAGTTGTTTTTGCGCCGCGGTTTTGGACTGAGCTGAGTAAAAAAGTAATGACTCTTTGCATTAGATGTTTTCGTGGTTTTTCTCAGGATTAACTTTTTACCTTTTGTCTTTTTTTTTTTTTTAATCCAGTGATACATGTAGTTGAACTACAATAGCTTTTTTTTTTTTTTTTTTTTTGGCTGTACCCAAGACTTGGAAATTATTTTCCCTTAGTCATGAATGTGAATGAATCTCAGGAGAGTATCAGATTAAGCATTACATTTAACCACCATATTTTTTAAAAAGTAATTAGCTAAGACGGTTTACCTCGGTTTTTTCCTTAAAAGAAATTGTAAATTTTGGTGCCTTATGTAACATTAAAGGAAAATTGGTCCTGAATTAGATACGAAAGCAGTGGAACAAGAGAGACATTTTCTGCCCCAAGTTGCCTGTTATCCAGCAAGGTACCATTAAATCCTTGGAGAGGTCTTAGTGCAGAACTGAGCTAGCAAATCCTGGGAAGAGGAAGGTAATTCAGCATCCATAATTCATCCATAATGTCAGTAGCTATAAACTAGTAATTCCCATATTTGATGGAAATTATGGATTTCTGCAGACTATGATTTCTAGTTGTATTTCCTTTTTAAAGGAGTTTACAATTTTTTCTTTTTAGTCATAGATGGACACAATACTTTTATTTTTATGCGGTGCTGAGGATGGAACCCAGTGCCTCACACATGCTAGGCAAGCGTGCCACCACTGAGCTATAACCCCAGCCCGCAGTTTACAATTTCCATGGTGATCCTAACAGTGTAAGATGTTTTTCATATATCATCACTATATTGCCTTCATTTTAGGCTCAGTGCTTGCTTTTACCTACTTTAATTTATTGCCAGAAAGTAGGGGTCCAGAAAAACAACAGGCTTTGTCAGTAGCTATAAATTAGTAAAATAAATTTAGAATTTAAAAATCCTGTGCCAGTGGTTTTCAGGCTTAACATGAGAATTACTTGAAGAGCAATACTTCAGATAAGTTCATTCAGAATCTCTGGAGGTGGGAGCAGGCATGGACATTTTTTTTTTTTAAAGATGGACACAGTATCTTTATTTACTTTAGATGGTGCTGAGGATTTTTTTTAAAGATTTTTTTTTTAAGATGGACACAGTATCTTTATTTATTTTAGGTGGTGCTGAGGATTGAACCCAGTGCCTCACATGTGCAGTGCGAGGCAAACGCTTCACCACTGAGCCACAACCCCAGCCCAGGCATTGATATTTTATTAATGCTTCCCTTATGATTCCATGTTCGGCCAAGGTTGAGAATGACCAAATGCACCAGAAAGGTGTATTGGCTTGCACAGTTTGAAAATAATTTTGGGGGGACTGGATTCCAATATTGCCCTAACATTGTGTCAAGCGCAAGAGTACTGCTGCTTCCTCTAGTCCTGAAAATGCCCTGAACCCTTCCCCAAGATATGATACTGAAGTGACCAGCATCCACAGATGGGCTTGTGAGCTACCATCCTGCTTAGTGCTTGCTAATACCACCTCTTCCCCTATTGATAGGGTTACCTACCTCAAAAGTGTATGTTCAAGTTTCTAGAAGTAAGTTATTTTTTTAATGGGAAAGACTTGTGCCATTGACTCCTCTTTCTAGTCCACTAGTTAAATTTCTCTTCTGAATTTCTCTAGAATTTGTATAGCTGATGTTTAACACATTTTTATGTTGATGTTATTATAGTTCTTAAACCAGGATTTAAAAAATTGTGTTTCCAGCCTGACACAGTAGCACATGCTATTTGGGAGGCTGGGCAGGAGAATCACAAATTTAGGGTCAGCCTGGGCAATTTAGTGAGACCCTGTCTCAAAATAAAATTTCAAAAAAGGCTAGGGATGTAGCTCAGTAGTAGAAAGCTTGCCCAGGGTGCTTGAGGCCCTGGGTGGATCCCTAGTACAGCCTTGTCCCCCAAAAAAGTTTCCAGCATTTTCTCAATTCATTGAAAATCTAGTTTTTAAAAAATTCAAAATACCATATCTTGTATTTATTTGGATAGTGATGTTTTAAAATGCCCTATATGCTACATTTCTGAATTTTTTAAATAAATGCATAATGTAGAGATTTGTTTTTCTCTAAATGAACTTATTCTCAAAATGTGATCTGATTATCAGCTTTCTCAGGGACCATTTTTAAAGTTAAGCTCTAAAATGTTAATAACTCCACATGAAAGAAAGGAACCTAATCTCTGTAAGGGTTTGTTTTCTGGATCCTTTTAGCTTCCTGAAATTTGATTATGATTTATTTTTTAATGCTATACCAGTGGAGGACAAATAAAGAATATCCACAAACCTAGAGCAATCTTGATTCTCCTAATAGTGTGTTAATAGTAGGGTACAGATAAATGGTTTTAATGAGAATTATTTACTTGGAATCTTTAGGTTGTAATAACCCAAAAAACAGTGGAGGTACTCAACATTTTTTTCACACCACAGAAATAATTTGGCCTTTATCATTTTTCCCATTAATAGAGCCAATTACTATTTCTGCATGGTATCCAACTATGTCAGTATCCCTTTCCTAAGCAACCATTGAGACTTCCAGCACTACTAAGCCTGCCAAGTACACCTGTTTCCATTGCCAAACTGAAGCTGGCAATGTAATGAAATGTTAGGGTGGCTACAGTACTGCCCTTTTAGTTATAAAAAGCTTGTAAAACAACCAGCATAAAAAGTGGTATCTCAATCTGAATTTTTTTTGGCTCTCAATCTAAACTGAACCAAACATTTCATGTATTTAAGACGAGGAATTTACCATTGACAAGAACTTTTTGGCTTACTTTAAGAACTATTCTCTCCCTTAAACACTGGTGTTTCCACAAAGATTGTATGGAAGAATTTATGTTTTGCAAAACAGATATTTCAGTCCCTTCCTTTACAACTTTGTGTGTGAAATGGTTTTAAAGTTATCAAAAGAATATATGTAGTTAACTCCTGACTTAAACTAAGTTCTCATCAAAACAAAGCAATTCAAATCTAAAGTGTGATTACCAGGAGATGTATCCAAGAGCCCCTAGTTGACAGCCAGATTTTTTTCTTGAGTATAATTTCTCATCTGCCAGAGCATGCCTGAGGCTTTTGAACATTAGTCTTAAAGTATTCCGCACTGTACAATAAAAACAGAATATCTAGATGAGAATTTGTTCAAAAGCACCAAGTTCACAAATGAAGTTGGATGACTTACCGGTTCCTATCAAATCTGCTCATGAACATACTGTACAACCCTCAGCAGATTAGATACAATGGAAACCAAAGATTTCCTTAAGGCAAGCACTTCATGACTGCTTTTCGGTTAATTCTTGCGTAAATCACATTCTGTATTCATACAAAAACAACTTAATGTTTTTTTCTCTGACAAACTGTACATATATAGAAACAAATTTCCAATTGGACATAAACTTAAAGTTGTGGAGGTGCTCCATGTCTTGTGACACTAAAAAAAAAAGATTCCAGCTTTATCTTCACAAAACAACATGGGAGTTAGGGCAATGAGGGTGGACAGGACAAAACAAGTCTAGCTACTCTGGGTAGCTGGCAGCAGTCTCTTCATCTTGAAGACCTCATGAGGGGCTCCTGGGACTCAGCTATCCCAGAAGAGTTCAGGGCTACAATGATGCAGGCTTCCTTGTGTTTGACTTGGTAAGTCCACAAGTTCTTAAATACTGTCCAGAGAGGCCTAGGGGTACTCGATCCCCACTTCTACCGACCCCTTCCACCACCTCTTGAAGCGCCTCGCCTTGGTGGGCCAGAGTTCATGTTGTTCCCTCTACCCCAGTTACTGCCACTCCGGCCCCCTCGAGAAGGGGTGCCACTGCCCGGAGGACCCCCAAAAGGTTCGTCTCTATGGTATCCATCATGGTGGTCTCCATCCAAAGAGCTGGAACGCCCAGATTTTGGCACTCTCTGAGAAGGTCCCGGGCCGCCTCGGCCTGAAATGAAACATTGATTTCACATGTGACTTTTTATTAGAGATTGCTTATCAATAACTAGTGCAAACTTTCACTGTATGACAACAGTAGACCACTTCAGGAAGGTCTATTGGGTATGCCTCTGCCTCTTCCTGACCACTACCCCATCCCATCCTGGCTTGAGGCCATACCAAGAGAGAAGCACAGAGCACCCCAGGGAACTGTATCACACTGGGCCATGTCTCCAAACTATGGGAAGTGTATCTTCGTTCTCCTGTGCACTGGTGTATTTTAGGAAAGATTTCAAAAGCAGTGACTAAACTCTGGAAGCAACTAAGATATACAAAGTACTGCTGCTCTTAATAACAAGGGCTCCAGCTAGACTCTGTGTTGACTTTGGTTGTCCCATAATATTTAGCACTTTGGCTTCCTTTTACACAGTTTAATAGAATATTTCTTAAAAAAAAAAAAAGCACAAAAAGAAAAACACTGCCTTTCAAAATTATTCCTCCTAGGGATGGCTTGTTTCAGACTCGGACATATAAATACTAGGTGGTGGTGGTGGTGGTATTATTATTATTATTATTATTATTATTTTGTACCAGGGATTGAATTCAGGGGCACTCAACCACTAAGCTACATCCCCAGCTCTTATTTGTATTTTATGTAGAGACAGGGTCTCACTGAGTTGCTAAGCACCTTGTCATTGATGAGGATGGCTATGAACTCACAATCCTCCTGTCCCAGCCTCCCAAGCTGCTGGGATTACAGGTGTGCACCACTGCACCTGGCTAATGTTAGGTATTATTAAAATTCTCTTTTAAAAACCTTTTCTCGGGCTGGGGTTATGGCGTAGTGGTAGCGTGCTTGCCTAGCATGCGTGAGGCACTGGGTTTGATCCTCAGCACCACATAAAAAAAAAATAAAGATATTCTGTTCACCTACAACTAAAAAATAAATATTTTTTTAAAAAAAAGAACAAAAAACAAACCTTTTCTCATGAAATGATAGGATTTGGTCACATCTCCCATAATGTGCTCTCAGAACACTACTCCCAACTTGAAATTTTGAATATAAGTTGAATGTAGTTGAGATGGAAAGATCAAGGGAGCTGGCCAAATATCATGGCTTCTCTTCTCACAAAGCAGTATAGCCTGACTGAAAGATGGCTGGGCAGAGATGCCATTCACTACTACATTATTTCCACACCAGCTACATGTCCTCAGGGAGCAGGCAAAGGTGTCTTGAGTGCCCAAGAAATCATCCAAGACTAGTCACAAGATATCTATTTGAGTGGGGAAGAGCACCTGGTGATACATAACTAATTTTTTTGGGGGGGGGGGGTACCAGGGGTGGAACCCAGCGGCCTTAACCACTGAGCCACATCCCCAGCCCTTTTTTATATTTTATTTAAGACAGGGTCTCACTGAGTTGCTTAGGACCTCACTAAGTTCACTAAGTTGCTAAGGCTGGCTTTGAACTGGCAAGAATGCGCTACTGTGCCTGGCTACATGAGTAATTTCCGAGGATTTTGTCTGAGAAGAACCAAACAACTGTTGAGAACAAAAGGCAGCCAGGCGCAGTGGTGCACACCTGTAATCCCAGCAGCTCAGGAGGCTGAGCCAGGAGGATTGTGAGTTCAAAGCCAGCCTCAGCAACTTAGCAAGGTGCTAAAGCAACTCAGCGAGACCCCATCTCTAAATAAGATATACAAAAGGGCTGGGGATGTGGCTCAGTGGCTAAGCACCCCTGGGTTCAGAGCCCAGCACCAAAAAAAAAAAAGAACAACAACAACAACAAAGGCAGAACTTTGTAATGGAGGGACTGCAAACACAAGGCAAGTGCACTTGGGGCATGAAGTACATGTTAGGACACTAAGCAACTTTCCAACAATACCAAACCACACCACTGCCCAGCTCAACCTGAAGTCAGACTTGTACTTAGCATTCAGTAACTACTACTCCTGGCTTAAGTTAGTGTCACCTTCAATAAGATAAAGATTCAATGTTTTGAGATGTAAAGATATCTGTTGCTGCCCCGGAAACACCTCCTGCAGGCCATGTTCCCCAAAGTCTTGTGACTTTGAGCACAAGCGATGTCCTTTCTGGGCCCACGCTGAAAAAAGCAACACTGAGGCTGTAAGAGGATAACTCTTCCCCTCCCACTGAGGACACACTTGAGGGCTCCAAGCAGCCATGAGTGGAGGCCAATCAGATCAGGAATCTCCAGAAAGCATGTCTGGCAGAGGGAGAGTGTAGGGACCCCTCAGCAAAGAGATGAAGTGGAAACTGTGACAAACCAGGGATTCCCAGAAGCAACTGGAGACTACAGATTGAGTTGCACTCACCATCTGTAGTGTGAGCCCAAGCAAACTGCACTTGCACCACATTTGGGAGCATATGCCTCTACAGAGCCTAGCCCCGGAGGTAAGAATGGAGAATAGACCTGAAGTACCCTAGTAGACACATGTGTGACAGGCACAGATCAGGTCTCCCATTGCCCCCGTAGCTCCTGAACTGGAATCAGTAGCCTCTCTTTACCTTTGCCTCCTCGGTCCTCAGAAGGGCCCCCTGGGGCCTCCATCTCTCTGTGCTCAGAAGTGCCTGGCCCATCATGCCAGGGGCGCTTTCGGGGTGGCAGGGATGCCATGTCCATGCCTTGTAGAGAAGAAGAGCGTTCTCTGCTGGCTGGGGAATGACCGTCATGAGGGGGATGATCAGGGCGGGGAGCATCACGGAAATGTTCATGACCTGGTCCTGAAATAAGAACATAGACCTATGAGGCTAAGAATCTGATAATGACATAACATTAAACTGACTAAAAGCAGATGGAAATGATACCACTGAAAACACTGAGGAACTTGAGAACCACCATTCATTTCATGCAGGAAACATCTGCTTAATAGGCCAGGTGTAAGTCACACCATAACTATATAAGAAAGGCCAAAGCTGGGGGCCAGGGCTGTAGCTCAGTGGTGGAGCGCTTGTCTAGCATGTGTGAGGTACTGGGTTCGATTCTTAGCACCACATATAAATAAACAAAATAATAATAAAGTTCTAACAACTAAAAAAAAAATGTATATATATATATATATAAAAGAAAGGCCAAATCTGGGCGCAGTGGCACACGTCTGTAATCCCGGCACTTAGGGAGGCTGAGACAAGGAGAATCGAGAGTTCAAAGCCAGCCTTGGAACGGGGAGGTGCTAAGCAACTCAGTGAGATCCTGTCTCCACATAAAACACAAAATAGGCCTGGGGATGTCGCTCAGTGGTCAAGTACTCCTGAGTTCAATCCCCGGTACCAAAAAAAAAAAAAAAAAAAAAAAAAAAAAAAAAAAAAAAAAAAAAAAAAAAAAAAAAAAAAAAAAGAAAGAAAGAAAGGCCAAGATTAGAAATCAATACACCTGCAGGTATGATTCAGGTAAGTGATTCTCAGATGTTTTAGCAACAGGACATCCTTACAATCTTAAAAACTGTTGAGGAACCCAAACATTTCCTTGATGAGACTTATATTTACTAATATTTACAGTGTTAGCAATTATAACCAAACAATTTTCAATTCATTTAATTTTATTCTCCAAAAACAAAGTATTCTCCCGAAACAGTGAAAAATGGTATATTTTATATTTAGACAAGTCCCTTTACTGTTTAGCTTAAGAGAAAAAAGGCTGGATTCTCCCAACTACTTCTATATTCTATCTACTAAGATAAAATGCTGTGTTGGGAGGACAGGAAGGCAACTAGGCCGCCATGGAGATGCAAGTTGGAAAAAACAAGGACTGGAAGGCCTCTGGAAGTGTCCTGGGCCCCACTTTGTGAACCACTGGTCTAGTGCAAGCCCAAGACATTCAACAAGCACTTCTTCCTCACCTGGCTCTCGGTTTCCATCCCAGGAGTCTGGCTTCCGTCCTCCTTCAAAGCGAGGGAACTCATCAGGGGTAGGAAGTAAGCCTTTCCTTCCTCCTACACAGAGGAGCAAACAACACTGTGCTCACAGACTGTCCAGCTGTGCTCACAACCGCCTGTCCCTCCAGACCAGGTTGTCCTCCACACTGCTCACCTCGTGGGGCACCCCGACCTCGGCCTCTGAGATCTCGTGCTCTGGCTGCCTCATCAGAAGCATCAAAATTTTCCTCTGGACCAAAGTCTTCAGGACCAGGAAAACCATCTCTTCCTCTGGGTGGGGCCCGGCCCTCATGTCTTGGGGGTGCTCCTCTTCTGAAGCTGTAAAGAAAAAACAGAACTTCTGTCCATCTCCTGGAATACTCTGAAACTCTAAGAGTGTTGGAGAAGTGTGATAGGAGAAGCTATGATACAATGTTAATGGGGAGAAAAACAAAATGCAGCAATACTTTTTAAAATATTCATTTTATAAATCCTGATATTAGAGGTCAAAGCAGACAGGAAAAAACATACCAGAATATGGTGTTACTTCAAGTTGCTTTTAGGAATGAGTGATCGGTGTTTCTTAAGTGCTTATATCATACCAAGTGCTTTCCATGTATTATTTCATTTCAATTCTTCCTAACTACCACCATCTGCAGCGCTTTTCCTCTGGCTCTGCTCTTCTCATGAGTACACTGAGGCCCAGAGAACTGAAATTATTTAGGGACATACAGGAAATAAAGGCTATGATTTGAACTCAGACAGTCTTGATGCTCAGCCCAGGCTCTTTATCACTGCCTCCTAAGCACTTTTCATTATCATCTACATTTTTGAGACAGGGTTTCACTATGTTGCCTAGGTTGGTCTCCAACTTCTGGGCTCAGCCTCCTCCCACTATGCCTAGTGATCATCTGCGTTTTTATGATGAACATGTGTTTCTTATATAATCAGGAAAAAGGAGATACAGATTATGCTAGCCAACTGTCCTGGGCATGTTTTAGAGTGTGTGCTCTGTAACCTGTCCCCAGCCTCCACCTGGGGCAGGCCTAACTGACATGAGCTGTCCACTGGCCCCAGTCTACTGCTGACTGGCATGCAGGAGGCACCTTGCCTGCAGGTGGCCCATGAACTGGTTGGCTGACAAACCGGTGCCCTGGTGGGTGGGCAACTTTCCTTTCACTTTCAGAAACACTGCAACTGGGTGTCTAAGTTGGCTAGGAATACCGCTGAAGCAGAAAGGTTACAAGGAAGCCTGGGAGGGACAGAGAAAGTAACCTACAAGCAGAAAAAGATGTGCAAGCACACCAAGAGAGGCCACAATCACTGCTGAAAGGGCTGGAACGAGCTGGGCATAGGCCAGTCTGCATGTGCCGCCCTCCTTGTGTGTAAGCCTCCTCTCAACCAGGCTTTCTGTTCTTTCTTGAGTATCCATTATCTTATGCTTTGAAAGTTCCCACACTAAAAGTAAAGTTGAAAGAAGAGTACAATGAACATCCATAGACCCTTCACCTAGATTCATCAGTTAATATTTTGCTATGGGTGTTTTATCTTGTCTACTTACAAATGTGTTTTCTAAACCATTTGTAAATCAGAGGCCAACAACATGATGCTTCACCCCTAAATACTCCAGTGTTTCTTACAAAAGCCAGAACTTTCTCCTACCTAACCATAGTATCATTGTCATTCTCAGTAATAACCTCCCCAACTGTCTCCAAAACATCAATTACAGCCAGTTGTTTCCCAATAGAATTCAGTCATGACTACACATTGTTATTTCAGTGATCATGTCTCTTTGGTCTCCTCTAATTTTCTCTCCTACATTTTGTCTTTCATGACCTGGATGTTTGTGAGGGTCTGTCCAGGTGTTTTACAGAACACTCCACAATCTGAATCTATCTAATTGTTTTCTCATGACTAGATTCAGGTTACATATTTTTGGCAAGGACTTCTTAAACTTCAGGATACCAGTGTGTCTCCTTATTGATAATGCAAAGGTGGTGTGGCAGCCAGATTTTGCTGCTACAAAAGTACATTTTCTCCTTTGTATTGATAGGCAATCTGTGGGGTGATCTTGCTTCCCCACAAATTTTTCCCCAAAGGTCTTAGCACCCAATGCTGATCCTTACTTATATCAGTTATGATACTGATTGCTCCTAACAGAGGTGATTTTCTAATTCCATCACTCCTCTTACAGTTGATCCCTGGCACTCTGCTTAAAAGAGGTTTCTCTAGAGCCAGGCACAGTGGTACATGCCTGTAATCCCAGTGACTCTGGAGGCTGAGAGGCAGGAGGATCACAAGTTCAAGGCCAACCTCAGCAACTTATGAGACCCCCCACCTCTCACATTTTAAAAAAAGACCACAAAAAAGAGGGGGGTGTTGGGGGGAGTTTTCTCTTTTCCTCCACCTTTTCTTCCAGCTTTGTTTTTAATAGCCTTTGTGGGCTGAGGTGACTTTACCAAATCATGCTTCCTGAAGCAAGACAGGTATGCCTAGGACATTGGCAGAGCTAATAAGCCAGAGTCAGGGTGTGACTAGACAAGATGAGGAGAGGTGGGTAGACTAAAACAAGTCATAGTAAGGGGCACTGTTTCCCTGAAATATAGCAGGACTCTTCTTATGTCTAAGCATCTACTGTACCACTGTCCCAGTTACAAAGAGATCCAGAGAATCTAATTCCCCTGATTAAGAAAATACCTCTTGTTGTGGATTAAATATTTGTTCCCACAAAATTCATATGTGAAAGCTCTCATCCCCAGCATAATGGTATTTGGAAGTAATTACATTTGTATGAAATGATGAGTGTGGAGCCCTGCTAGTAGGAATAGAATCCTCATAAGAAGAGATAAAAGAGAGAATTCCCCTATGGGCCTAATGTGAAGATACATAAGATTCAAAGTCAGGAAGAGGGCTCTAACCAGAAACTGACCCTACTGGACCTCGATATAGAACTTCCAGGCTCCAGAAATGTGAGAGAATAATTCCTGCCACTTAAGCCACACAGGCTGTGGTATTTTGTTATGGTAATCCAAGCAGAATAATACACGTTCTAAAGAACTGACCCCTCCCAAATCACTCTGCTGATTAACAAACAGGTCCATTTATTGAAGAGAGTCATTGAGCACCTATATCATTCTGCCACTACTGCTCTAGGTGCTGGAGACAGTGGGAAGTTGATGTGTTTACAAGAGATATAGGCAATAAAGAAATACAGTCCACCCTTTGTATGCATAACTGTGGATTCAACAAATCACATATAGCAATTTTTTTAAAAAAAATGTCTGTACTAAGTATATACAGACTTCTTTTTCTTGTTGTTGTTCCTAAAAGAAATACAACAACTATTTACACAGCATCTTACATTGTATTAGGTATCATAAGTCACCTAGAAATGATTTTAAAGTATTTGGAAGGATGTAAATAGTTGTATGCAAGTAATGTCCCATTTTATATAAAGAACTTGAGCATCTGCAGACTTTGGCATGCATGGGGGAATCAATGACCCTCAGATACTGGGGGACAAATGTATATTACTTAATGCCAAGCAGTGCTATGTGTTACAATGAAATATAAAGATGGGCAGAAAACTGAAGGAAGCCACAAATGTCTGGAGTGTGTTCCTGGCATAGGGAAGAGTGAGTACAAAAACTGGGGGTAGGAGCATGTCTGGCATATTTGAAGAGCAGCACAAAGCTGTGGCAGCACAAGAGTCTAGGTTGTGGGTCTGACATTGACAGATGAAATATGACATAAATTGAGAACACCCTCCCCAAAAAAGTGAAACTCTGCACAAGATTAGAGTCAAAAAATCAGGTAAATTATGCAGATACCAAGTATTTATTTCAAAGAGAATGCCTGGATATTATTTAAAAAGGGCCAGGCATGAAAATGCACACCTGTAATCCCAGCAGCTCAGGAGGCTGGGATTACAGGCGTGACTGTGAGTTCAATGCCAGCCTCAGTAATTTAGTGAGCCCTAGGCAACTCAGTGAGACTTTGTCTCAAAATAAAATACAAAAAAGGGCTGGGGATAAAGCTCAGTGGTTAAGTGCCTGAGTTCAATCGCATGTTCAAAAAAAAAATTTTTTTTCTTAACCCCTCCTAATAGCTGATTCCCTTAGCCCTTACTATTTTACCTTTCCTGGTCACATTATAATAACATACCCCCTCAAATCATAAGGATGGCCAATACTTCACGGTGGTGCACGCCTATAATCCCAGCAACTCAGGAGACTGAGGCAGGAGGATAAAAAATTTGAGGCCAGCCTAGGTAACTCAGTGAGACCCCATCTCAAAATTAAAAAATGAAAAGGGCTGGGGATATAACTCAGTGATGGAGCACCACTGGCTACTGCGCATATGAAGAAAACAAAAACAAAAATGCCACAGAGTGAGAAATGTAATGAGAAGACAAGGGACAATGCCTGAGGGACGGTAGAGCAGAAATGCTAGACACAGGGGCTTGAAGCCTGGCTCTCAACCCTCACACTTATGAGACTCAGAAAGCCTAGCCCCACTTGATTCTGTCTGATCCCTTGTTTAGGATGCTCAAAATAACACGTACCTCACAAATTCCAAGTACCAATCAAATGAGGTGACAGTGTGTGGCACAGAACAAACATTCAACATCATCACTAATTATTCTGAGTCTTACTTAAGATTACCAATTACCCCAAGTTCTGTTTTTTTCTATTCCTTTTATGCTCCAAAAGGTTAGAGTTCCAGCCTGATTTTAAGTTTAACAGGAAGATTATTTTTCAGTTCCATTTCACTTTGCAATTATATAAGAATTGCATCTATTTCACGATCTCAATTTAGGTATCTGGCTCCTATTTCATCATCTAATCAAGGTGAACCTGGAAATTTTTAATTAGATCCAAGACCTTCTCCTAGTATACGGATCCTACCATCTCTTTAAAAAAAAAAAAAAAAGAATTTTAAAAAGCAGAAAGAGAAAGATCTCTAAGCTGCAAAGATTAAAAAAACAAAAACATAAAGCATAATGTTGTTTAAAGTCTAAATGCAAAACCTAGAGAAGACAGGGTTAGTGATCAATGTAGTACTCCCGCCCAGTAAAAGAGGAAAAAGACCTTTGTGGAGAGAACTGATACAGGGCCCCCAAGGAAGAGGCAGTGGACCTGCACAGTATGTGTCCCACCTTTCTTCTCTGCGCCCTCGAAAACGTGGATCCTCGGGTTCCCGAGGGAAGCGCTCTTCTCCAGGTCTGCGGCCTTCCCATGCGCCTGGAGGGCCTCGGGCTGCACCTCGGCCATCTCCTTCGCTGAATTCCCTGTGATCAGGAGGAAACGGAGGCCCAGGGCCCCCTCGCCTCCACTTCTCTTCCTGTGGCAAAGGTCCTCCTCTCCCCTCAAATTCACGTAAACGGTGGCCAAAGCGCTTGTCGGGGTGGAAGTCGTCAGGTCTGCTGAAATCATCTGGGAAGTCAGGGTGAGGGCCACGCCTGTCAGGGGGACCCCTGCAGTCCTGGCCACCTCGAAAAGGCCCTCTCTCAGGCCCATGCTCAGGGCCACCACTCTGTTCATGCCGCCTCTCTGACATTGGGCCCAGGTGATGATTTGGAGGGCCACGGGAGTCACCTGAAGGAAATAAAGCCGACCATTAACATGGCATCCAGGAAGCTTGCCAACACAGGTCTGACCTGCAGTATCTCCATGTTTCAGGATTTATTAGAATGTTTTCCCTCTGGCTTCTCAGCATACTTAGAAGACAATATCCCCGAGGCACCATCTAATGGAAAGAACATGGGCTTTGGGTGCAGAATTGTTTCACTTCTCACTAGCAAAGTAGCCTGACCTAGGGCAAACAACTAATATCAAATGAGACCAGCAGTGTCTACCTCCTAGGACATGAGCTTCCCTTCCCATACCTATTCTTTTCAATGATTTCATTAGGGCCAATGGCTCCACACCCAAGGACACAGCAGAGAAAAACAATTCTTTGTACTTCTGAAAGCTACCATGCCCATTACAAAGCTCTAGGTCTACAATGCTACCACCAAGATGCCACTCCTTCAACCCCTGACTCATTTAACTTGATTCCTTCACTCATACTAGAAATCTCAACATGCTGCTCTGTGAGGTTCATGGAATCATGGGCCCCTCTCATTAACTGCTTGGTGACCACATAACCTTGCTGTGTGCCTGTTTCTGAGTTTACAAGAACACTTTTTCTGCCCCATTTTAGGAAAGATATCCCTTATTTACAATATTACCACCATTCTTTTGAAGATAGGGTTTGGAATCCACTAAAGATAGCCTGGCACATGCCAGGCTCTAGGTTTGACTTCGGGGCATGAGAAGTGGGTGGGGATCAGACCTTAATAAAAATGGGAAAGTCCAATGAAATAAATATGTGTTGGTTAAATTAGTCTACTTCCTAATTCTGAAGGAACTGTTTTCCTGTCTACTGAGCTAACTACAGTAGCAAATGTATGCCTGTTTTCTGTCAACATACAATTTAGATCAAACATTCTTTAAAAGGAGGTAGCAAAGGGACTCTTGCTTCTGAAACAAGAGTAATTTTTCTTGCAATACTGGGGACTAAACACAGGGCCTCATGCATGCCAGGCAAGCACTCTGCTAAAACAAGTTTTTATGAGCTGGGGATGCAGCTTAGTGGTAGAGTACTTGCCTAGCATGTATAAGGCCCCAGGTTTAAGCACCTGTATAGAAAAAAAAATTCAAACCTTGAGTTTTGAAAATGAAATCCCTCTACTTGCCCAACTCATGCTTTTTACTGATGTTCAATGGCAATAAGATGATCCTCTCAGTGTAACACAGTCAGCCATAATTCTTCTTTGCAATCTCCCTCCCTTTCAATTTCTCTTGGCCATTTCAATTCTTCCTCACCATTCAACATGAATAAAAGCTTAACTATCTCAGTATAAAAATATGCCATTGGAAAGAGTCACTCTTTAGCTCAGTCTATCCCTTCTTTCTCCTTGGCTGTCCTCTCCATGCTGAGGCAAGCCCCTTCTAAGGTGCTCTCTGTTCATTCAGTTTACCAATATCCTGAATCCACTTCCCTCTGATATATAGGCCACTCAACTCTGTGTGTCCCTGCAGCTAAGGTCTTCTCTGACCTGATGTTACCTCAGACATGGTCATCCTTTGATCTGAGAAAGCTGCAAATGTTCCATTTGGACTTACCTATGAATACTAATCCCCCTATTACCTCTACTTGTTTAAAGTACCCTGCTTTTCCACCACTACAAATAAGAAGGGATGTGGCCACTGGTGATGGGTGGCAATGGAGATTAATCCAGTAGGGGGATGGAAGGGCCATTTTCTCAGCTCTCCCTTCAACCTTTGGTCCCTGGGAAGACAAAGAGGAGGAAAAGGAGAGATGGGGTTGGGAAGTGTAGAGAGAAAGGGGAAGAGCAAGGAGAAGGAGACAAGTGGAGACGGACAACAGGGTAGGGGGAGGTAGGGAGGCAGCTCTCAGTTTGTGGCTGACAGTACCTTGGGAGTCAGACTTTCTTAGGGTCCTCAAGTCTCAGAGATGGCTCTCAGTGCTTTCTTTCTCTCCCTATGAGTCACCTCCCTCCTAAATATCCTCTGCTGCCACTTCCATAAAATGGGATAGGAATAAACACTTACCAATTTCTTGATCTCACCCTTTCCTACCCTCATATCTCACATAAACTCAAGACTGAGCTTTAAATTTCCAAAGTTCCAGGGCTACAAATACCAACAAGGATTTCTCTTAATCTGATAAAATGAAAACAAGAAACCTCACATGTGCCACACAATGCTGAGGGCTTAGCCAATTAAAAATGAGAGTGGTTTTGTGAAGTACAATCTCCACAAATATCCTGATGAGCTGATTTTGATTTTTCTTTCCCATGAAAGGGTGCTAAAGTAAGCATTTTGTCTCACAGCTGCTCTTGGTCCAGTCAGTCCTCAGCTTGTCCCCCACTAATTCTCTTAACAGCACCGTCCGCATTCTGCCTTCCAGCTCTGAGATGGTGGGGTGAGAGGGTGCAACATGTTAGCCCCATCAGGGCCACTGGCACCAGCATAGCTCTTTCAATTCTTGGGATTAACTCTTAACCTCCAAGTAGCCCCACACTTTCATCCCTTCACTTTATACATCAACAACCTGAGGTACCACACATTGATACATCGTTTTCTTCTTTTCAAATGCTGTAGGACAATGAAAGCAGTTAAAGAATTCACGATAGGACATAATTTGGGGGGATAAACACTGTTAAAATACTGACTCCTTTACCCTGACCAAAAAAAATTAAGTAGAAACAGTTTAGCTCTTGAAGATGATGAACGTGTGCTTGTATCCCATGAGCTCAGGAGCCACTTCCACTCCATGCGGGGACAGGTCGCCCTGCAGCACACATGCTTGAGCCAAAATCTGTGCGGTGGTGACACCACCAGCATCTGGTGGTGAGGAGCTCAGATCCTTTGGCCAGCACTGTTGCCTAACTAAACACATGTACAAAAACAATATAAGATAAAGCTATTACCTGAAACGATCACACCCTTATTTTCCCCAGCAGTTCAAATGTCTATTCTATTAATTACTTACCAACAAAAATATCTATTAACTGTAAAATGTATACACTGAAGGCAGAATACAATCTCTTATTCAGTCAAGCAGATACTTACCTTTGTTAGGGCCAGGTCCTTGTCCAGGGTTCAGAGGCGGGATGCGACCTTGTGCTCCCTGTTGTCCTAAGCCTGGTATGAGGGGCGGGGGACCTGCACTTTGTCCTTCCTGAAAAGATGTTTTCAAAGTGGGGGTGTGAAATCATATACTTGTGCTTCATAAGTAACAAATACATTATAATGTGACAAGATAAAAATATTAGGTGGCCCCAAAGCCTACGGCACTAAATATTTAGCAATATTAGAACAAAATTGTCCC
The DNA here is from genome assembly GCA_004024805.1 of Geosciurus inauris. NCBI lineage: Eukaryota > Metazoa > Chordata > Mammalia > Rodentia > Sciuridae > Geosciurus > Geosciurus inauris. Next base: position 100,128 of record PVHX01002533.1, read on the forward strand.
TAAAATGGGGGAAAGAAGATATTTTTCAAGCCATAATAAAAGGCAACACTTGTATTTTAAACTTGCTAACAAGTTTATTTAAAGCCGGGTCTTTTTCTTTTGTAATGCCAAGTAAGAACTTTAATGGAACATCAGAAAACAATACACCACTCTGCAAAGGTCTTCCTAACTTCTGGCAAAAGTAAAGGCCTGCCAATCTGCCAGGATAATCAAACTCTGCTGTCACATCCATGATCCCTTCCCATGACAGAAAGTAAGCAATGTCTCCAAGTAACATTAGGATTGGGATCTCATACCCTGGGAGTACACAGATAAGAAAGGTGTTCCTGCTGGCTTCCCTTTTGCTTCACTCTTATATCTGCTCTCCAACATTCCCATTGCTAAACACCCACTGCTCATGCTAGGTAAGTCACCTTTATCCATCAGGTTGGATTCCTTTAGTTCCTGCAGCTTCTGTTTGATATAAACCTGCAGCTCTGATTTTCATAATCTCATTGCTCATGATCCAGAGTCAATCCCAACTTGTCCCTAGTCCTAATATTATCTATTTTTATCTAGCCATATCTGATTGCCCACAGTCCAATAATCTTGGCTCAAGTCTCTTGACAAACATATAAGTAAATAAATATACCTAGTCATTCCTTCTTATTTAAAACACACACACACACACACACACACACACACACACTCTTAATGACTGAACCTACTATGACAGCACAGTTTCAAAAAAAAGCAACAGCAAAATTCCTCTCAGGTCCCAAACCATCTATTAGCAGCCCTACTAGGCAGTATTACTGGCAGTTAAAAATGGCCATCAATATACAAAGAACTCAAAAAACTTCACAACAACAAAAACAAAACAAAAAACAAATAACCCAATCAATAAATGGGCAAAGGAACTGAATAGGCATTTCACAGAAGAAATATGGATAGTCAAAAAATATGAAAAAATGTTCAACATCTCTAATAATTAGAGAAATGCAAACTAAAACTACCCCAAGATTCCATCTCACTCCAGTCAGATTGGCAATTATCAAGACTACAAGTAACAGCTGGGCACGATGGCGCATGCCTGTAATCCCAGCACTTAGGAGGCTGAGTTTAAAGCCAGTCTCAGCAACGGCAGCAAGGCACTAAGCAACTCAGTGAGACCCTGTCTCTACATAAAACACAAAATAGGGCTGGGGATGTGGCTCAGTGGTCAAGTGTCCCTGAGTTCAATCCTCAGTACAGAAAAAAAAAAAAAAAAGAATACAAGTAACATAGGGCTGGGGATATAGCTTTGTTGGTAGAGTGCTTGCCTACCTCACATGCACAATCCCTGGATTCAATCCATAGCACCACACACACACACAAAAAAAAACCCCACAAGTAACAATAAATGTTGATGAGGATGTGGGGAAAAAGGCTCACTCACACACTGCTGGCAGGATTGCAAATTAGTGCAGCCACCATGGAAGGCAATATGGAGATTCCTTAGAAAACTTAAAATGGAATGATCATTTGACTCAGGTATTCTACTCCTCAGTTTATACCCAAAGGGCTTAAAATCAGCATACTACAGTGAGGCAGCCACATCAATGTTTATAGCAGCTCAATTCACAATACATAAACTATGGAACCAATCTAAATACCCTTCGACAGATGGATGAATAAAGAAAATGTGGTATATATACACAATGGAATATTATTCAGCCATAAAGAAGAATGAAATTATGGTATTTGCAGGTAAATGGATGGAACTGGAGACTATCATGCTAAGTGAAATAAGCCAGTCCCAAAAAAACAAAGGCCAAACATTCTCTCTGATATGTGGATGCTAACACCAACAAGCCAGTCCCAAACACACAAAGGTCAAATGTTCTCTCTGATATGTAGATGCTAAGCCACAGCAAGGAAGGATGAGGAGGTGAAGAATAGAAGTTCACTGAATTAGACAAGGGGGAATGAAGGGAAGGGAGAAGGGATGGGAATAGGAAAGAAAGTAGAATGAATCAGATATAACTTTCCTTTGCTCATACATGAATACACAACCAGTGTAACTCCACATCATGTACAACCACAAGAATGGGATTATAATTTGAATGGGCTATACTCTATGTATGTATAATATGTCAAAATATACTCTACTATCATGTATATCTAAAAACAACAACAACAAAATATTCATTGCCCCCCAAAAAATGGCCATTAGCAAAGATTCTGATCAGGCAACTTCTGAGACTGGAAATACCTACACCAATGTCAAATTTTCTGACTCACTCTACAAGTTCTATAGGCCAACTAAAATTCTAGAATTATTATGCTTTTCACATATAATATTTTTAATACATGGACAATGAAAACTCTTATTAAACTATCCCAGAAATTTGGGCCTATTCTCTTGAATCTGACATGTTTATAGTTTGTTGTAATATACTAGTTAAATCTCATTTTTTTAACCTTCTAAATGAAAACTGCTAATTCACCATCAAAAAAAAAGGGGGGGGGATAACCTAGAAAATAAATGTTACACATATGCATACAACTACTCAATGAATTTTTAAAACTTCAAATTTTAGATTTTATTTAACTCATCCTAAATTCTGAAAAATGCCTAATAAAAACCTGAAATTGAACTCAAGTATCAACAGATTCTTCCTTGCTATGACTTTTTTTTTTTTTGGTACTGGAGATTGAACTCAGGGGCACTCGACCACTGAGCCACATCCCCAGCCCTATTTTGTGTTTTTTATGTAGAGACAGGGTCTCACTGAGTCGCTTAGAGTCTCACTGAGTTGCTTAGCAACTTGCTGAGGCTGGCTTTGAACTCGCGATTCTCCTGTCTCAGCCTCCCTAAGTGCTGGGATTACAGGCTTGAGCCACCGCGCCCGGCTGCTTGCTATGACATTTTTAAGTTCTGGAAGATCTGAAGAATACCATATAATTTATTTATTTACCTAGTTCAGCAAATCTGATGATTACCTTTAGATTATGGATTCTCAGTGATGTTTGAAGAAAAAACAATTGACCACATTTCTTACATGCAGCATCTATAACATCCCCTCTCCCAGGTAATTCAGTGGCTTCCAATGACAACTCAGGGAGTCAATGTTAGCTCACTCACTTTTGTCTGACTTCAAGGACAAAACCCAGTTGTCTGTATCCAAATAATGCCTTCATACAAGAGCTTTAGAACCCACATAGCCAAACAGTGTTGAATCCATCCAAGCCTAAGCAGTCTTTACCATCTGCCCCAATCAACTCTCCTCACACTAGCTTAGCAAATGAGTAAACAATATGGCTGATAAAAACAGTCTTCTGTGCTGTAATCTCAGCAACTCAGGAGACTGAGACAGGAAGATCACAAATTCAAGGTCAGCCTCAGTAACTTAGCAAGGCCCTCAGTAACTCAGTGAAACTCTGGTACAAAATAAAAAATTAGAAAGGACTTGGGATATAACTCAATGGTAAAGCACCCCTGGGTTCAATCCCCCAAGCCCCCCCCCCAAAAAAAAAGAAAGAAGAAAAGAAAAATTAAAACCACAAGAGTCCTTGAAAATGGACCAAGAAAATGTTTACAAAAATATGCCTTCGGCCTTCCTGCAAACATTTTAATATGAGAGCTGAAAACAGCTGGGTGTAGTGGTGCACACTTATAATCCCAAGCAGCTCAGGAGGCTGAGGCAGGAGGATTGCAAGTTCAAAGCCAGCTTTAGCAACTTAGCAAGGCCCTAAGTAACTCAGTGAGACTCTGTCTCTAAAATACAAAACAGGGCTAGAGATGTGGCTTAGTGGTTAAGTGCCCCTGGGTTCAATCCCTGGTACCAAAAAAAAAACCAAAAACCAAAAAACAAAAAGAAAAAGAAAAAAAGAGAGAGAGAGCTGAAAAAAAAAAACTTGAATAGAATTTCATCCAAAGGGTCACCATTTTGGAATGCTCCATTCTGGAACTATAGATCTGTGAAGTATCCACTGAGATGAAAATAGTGACATACACAGTCTACAGTATATAAATATCCCCCACTCTCTAAAAGAAAAGTGGGAAGAAAGGTCAGACATGGGTTGGTTGCTGGCAGGCCCATGGAACACTAGGATACAAAGTAAAGAATATAGAAAGCAAGGCATGAAAACCTGAGATACATATAACATAACATGTCCCCTTCTCAAAGCCACAGCTCTGGGTTCCCTGGGACAATTATAAACTATATTCAATTCAAAGTTGATCTCGTCTTGAAAAACCTCTATTTAAAAAAGTAAGGTGAGTTGTAAGGATTAATATTTAATGATGGAGCCGGGTGTGGTGGCACATGCCTGTAATCCCAACACTTTAGGAGGCTCAGACAGGAGAATCGCGAGTTCAAAGCCAGCCTCAGAAATGGGGAAGTGCTAAGCAACTCAGTGAGACCCTGTCTCCACATAAGACACAAAATAGGGCTGGGGATGTGGCTCAGTGGTCGAGTACCCCTGAGTTCAATCCCAGTACCAAAAAAAAAAAAAAAATTAATGATGGTATAACCTAATTCTTCAGTCATTACTTTCTTCCTTAGCCAGGATGCTATTATCTTAAGCCACCATCACTTGTGGAGAAATGGTTACACTCAGCTATGACTGCTTTTCACTATTCTCAGCATTACTGCTTCAAGTGCAGAGTATATTTTCCCAATATGTTAATGCCTGTAAGTTGGAAATAAATAATACCTGATTGAAGGGGGCCCGGGGCCCATCACCTAGCAGAGGTGTTTTCTGCTGCTGGAATGGTATTGGCCCTTGAGATGGATGTGGCCCTCTTGCCGGGTTCTGCTGTCCCTGAGGTCCAGGGGGCCCTTGCATGCCACCCTGGGGTGGAGGTCCCAAAGAGCCCTGAGGCGGCCCCTGCTGACCTTGTGAGCCTGGAGGACCTCGCAGTTCCTGGGGGGGGCCCAGCATTGATCCTTGGGGTGGAGGGCCCTGCATGCCTCTCATTTCCTGAGGACCTCTCATTTCCTGAGGGCCATGTCCCAGCAGTCCACTTGGAGGGTGAGGTCCTCGCATCTCTTGAGGTGGGTGGCCCATCATCATCCCTTGGGGAGCAGGACCCTGATTCTCTCGGGGACCTGGAGGCCCCTGCATTCCTCTTGGATTCAATCCCATCAGAGGTCCCTGAGACACAGGACCTTGGATTCCTTGAGACCCTGGCCCACCTTGTATCCCATGAGGATGCGGAGGTCCTTGCATTCCTCTGGGACCAGGTGGTCCCTGCATACCTTGAGTACCAGGAGGCCCCTGTGGGCCCAAGTGGCCCTGGGGACCAGGTGGACCTTGAGGGCCTATGTGGCCCTGTGGACCAGGTGGACCCTGAGGACCCATATGACCTTGAGGACCAGAACTACCCTGTGGTCCAGGTGGCCCCTGAGGTCCCAAAGGGCCATGAGGTCCAGGGTGCCTCTGCATTCCTTGGGGCCCATGCATGTCCTGAGGCCTTGGTAGCCCCTGGGGTGGGCCCTGAGGCCCTTGTGGTCCCATGAATCCTTGTGGCCCCCCACCTCCCTGATGCAGTGGAGGACCTTGTGGTCCCATTTGTCCCTGAGGTCCAGGGGGTCTAAACTGTCCCTGTGGACCCGGAGGCCCCATCTGAGCCATGTTCATTGGCATCTGCTGAGATGGATGGGGCTGCTGAAAACCTTGAGGAATCTGAGACATTGGACCTTGTCCTGGAAAGGGCTGGGGTCCAAGGAGAGGGGTGCCAGATGAGGGAGGGGGCTGAATTTGCTCAGCCTGTTTCTGCGCAAGTCTTTCAATTTTAAGTTGCTAGAAAGAAAGAAAGAAAGAAAAAAGAATGCTAAATAATTAAGTCAGAACCCTCAAAGATGACAATATTGCTATCAAGTAAGTCTCAAAATATACAAACTGGTGAACTTCTTAATGGCCCAATGGTAACCAGAGTCCACCGCAACACTCAAATGCCCAGAGGCCACTCATGATTACCCAGCAGTGAGTTTGCCAGTCTCCCTCAGACTACTTCTTTTTAGGATTATTTATATTTATTTTGAGCAGGAAAAGTCCAATAATTTTTTACTATTTTGTCATCCTTGGTAGCTGTCATAGGTGGGAAAGTAAGAACAAATCATCTGTCCTGCCAGCTGACAAAAAGGAAAAAATTCTCTTACCTACGGATAAATAAATGAATCCAAATGAAAACTGTTGGCCTTATGTTTTCTGTTAAAAATGTGTATTTAACTTGAGTGCACTCACTGCTCCACTGATATGGTTTTAAAAGTCTAAGAAAAAGGATTCTTTTAGAAACTAGCTGCTTAACACAGTAGTAAGAAATCATGGAGCTTGTCAAACCCACCTGAGAATCCCTTCCCTTTCCTTAAGCATATATCAATAAAAAAATTTATCACTGCTTTCTTAGATCAGCTAGCACCCTGCTAAAGAGCATCACACACCTCCAAAAGCTGTGGATTGGTATACTGTAACGTGGCCATTTCTTGTTCAATTTCTGCTTGTGTTTTTTTCTTCTCTTCCAATTTAATGTCCTCTTTTCTGTCATTCAGCACCTCATTTGGAGCAGGGATTGGAACTTTATTTTGCATCCAGGCCTTGGAAAAGAAGTATTGAAATATACCCCAAGTATGAAAATTGTAATAATAGGATAAGAAAACCATTCTACGATGTCATCTGCTCAATCTAACCTGCTAAATTGTTCTTATTTCTAATGCAATTCCTAGTGACTCAGGAATGGAGTGAGACCGGTGCATTACTAGGTGGAAATTACTAAGATGATAAAAGCTGAAATATCCCACATATTACTAAGAATGCAAAGCTTAGCTGGGTGCTGTGGCCTGCACCTGTAGTTCCACCACCCGGGACACTGAGGCAGGAGAACTGCTTGAGCCCAAGAGTTTAAGACTAGACTAGGCAACAGAGCAAGACCTGTTCTCACAAAAGAAAAGCTTGCCAGTCTCTTCAAAAGGGCACATTGCAAAGCAGAAGAGAGAAAAGACAGATAATAGAGAGTCAATACTTTCTGATCTACACCTCTTTTTTTTTTTCCTGTGACAACTTAGGTAAAATAAGTAGGTAAGGAAAAAAGAACAAAAGAAGATACAAAGAAGATTCATGGCAAAGTACAACTGCAAGGCAGCAGATGAGAAAACTATGTGTGTTTTCTCACTATATGAATATGTGAAGGAGGCTCCAGAAGGGTCTATAGTACATAAACACCTTAAACAGATGAGATGATCCAAGAGAAACCTAGTTCTCAATGTTAATTAAACAAACTAACCACAATTTCTCAGTGAGAAAGTGGGTGAGAAGGAGGCCATTTTTAGTTAGTTACCTGCTGGAACTGAGCAGGAATAGGTTTTGCATAAGGGACTTTCTTCTGAGGTACTTTTTTCTGATCCTTTTGCATCACCTCCTCCATTCCCCAATCTAAACCTGGAATTGTCATTTCAATTTCGTTCGATTCATCCTTCCCTATAACCATAAAAAGAAGTAGTTAGCCCTTTAAATGAAAGCAAATGGCCACTTAATCAATGAACATATTTTTGAAAGATTTTAAATATAAAAAATTATGCAGTTTGCATCACTTTTATCAGCATTTCTCAACATACATTATATGGCATTCAACATAAATAGTCATGAAGATAAGAAAACAGGACCACAAAAATTTTCTAAGAAATGAATGTAACTACTGTAACTATTCTTACCCATCTGCTCTTGTTCCATTGCTAATTTTAGTTGTTCTGGTATTCCCATCCCTGGAATCACTGCCAGACTATTAGGTTCAAGGTCATCTACAAATAATAATATACCCATTGTCAAGAGAGATAGTATAAAAGCAGTGGCCAATAAAAATTAATCCTTTATAAAAAATAAATCATACCTCTGGTGATTTATAAACCAATAAACTAAAAAATTAAAGTGAGTTTTGTATAATATTCCCAATACTAGCACTTTTATAAAAGAATATCAACATTTCAAAGAAAATAAATGTACAAGCCTCACCATATTCTACTCCATCTTCAGACATTCCAGGTAATAGGTTTAGATTATATCGATCTCGCATTTTATCACCTGGTCGGTTTCGAGTCCAGAATTTGCTGTCAAAATAAATGTAATGAGAGGACAGAAGGAACATAGTTTCAGTGCTGATATGGAAAATCAATAGTGTGGTATATACCAGTTCCTTGGTACACACAACAGATTTTTTACAATTCTCTCCTTCTCAAACTTTAAAATGTGGAAATTTTTTTTAATAAGAAGGCAAAACAAAATTCAAACAACAAAGTCATGTACAATATCAACAAAAATATTCATAAGACATTATAAAAATGTTTTAAAGACAAGTTGAAATACAAATTAATACAACGATCAATAAAAATAAATATATGTAATATTTATTTCTCACTGCTCTATAAGTACAATAGTTCCTTGCTGTTTTCACTATACAGCTTACCTCGTGTGGTCGTTGGAGCCTGAGCAGAGAATATGTCCAAGAGGATGCCAAGCCAGACTCCAGATCATTCCTTCATGGGCCATCTCCATCCCACCCACCTCCTTCTCTACTCTGTAACAGCACAAAGAAAGAAGTCCTTTTCACAAAAGTTACTGAAGAAAGGCTAATTTTACTTTAGCCTTAAAACAAAGCTATCAAGGCCTGTCACTTTAAATCTAGTCAATTGTACATGTTTCAGCGGCAATGACTTGTCATCGAAAATACCTTCTTTTATTCAAAGACAAAAGAAGCAGAGGGGAAAATGCTTCAAGAATTATTTCACCAATAAGAGACTTCCAAAGCCAAAAGTAAAAGTGCTACATTTTTAACTCTGGATTTATAGAATTTAAAACTGCTGGCAGACTAATACAGTACATACTAACACTCAGAAAAAAATATGAAACTTTATCATGCTTACACACATTCAAATACTCTCTTCAGGAAATATATTGTTTCCTGGACTTCCTGATAATCAACAGAATGTGGCAAAATTTATACTGTATAACTCAGAGACAAGAAAAGATCATCCACTTTCCAACTGAGTCCCTAGATACACTCTTTCTCCAAGAGTTCCCACTGGGGCCCATACTTTGAGAAACCTGATTAGAGCATATGTCCAAGATGATGTGGGTTTGTCTCTGTCTTCTATTCTATACCATTGATCTATGTGTACACAGAGGCCATGTACTCTAGTATATAGTCCCCAAGTTGAGCCTGGCCTTCAGGTCATCCCAGCAGGGGCTTCAAACACAAAGAAGCTGTGCCCTGTCCAAAGTCCTGAACCACCAAATCCCTGACCTCTAGAATAAAATACCACTTTTATACCATGAAAAATATAATAATCTTGTGTGTGATACTTCTCTCTTTTTCTTTCTTTTGCGGTGCTGCATGAGATCTACCACTAAGCTACAACCACAGCCCTTCTTTACATAATAAATGTTACACACCCAACATGCCAGAATAACAATGAACCATCTGATCCTCCACTGGCAAAAAGTCCTTCATGAACAGGATGCCAGGCCACAGCTGTAAAACAGTAACAAGGGAAAAGAAAATTGTTTGGGTCTGAGAATGCTACAGGTAATAGTCATCAAAAACCCAAGCATAACACTGTCACTGACCTGTGGCTTCTTTCTTATGGCCTCGGAAGACTTGAAGCTCTTCTTTCAGGTTTCGGATGTCAAAAAGTTTACAAAGATGGTCACGTGATGCTGTGAGTAGCCAATTGCCATTGAGGTTCAATTTCACTTCCATTACAGTGTTTTTATGGGCATGACTAGAAACAGAACACCAAGAAAATAATCGTAGGAATTCAAAACAAGCATCAATCAATATAATGACCATTTTGGTTGAAAGCACCATGGATCAAGATAGCAAGAGGTGTGACCTAGAAGTAATAAGCATATAACATTACAGGGCCACAGTTCAAAGTACACTTGAAAGAATTAGGTCAACAGAAATAATGTCCATTACCAAAGTGCAGCTCTCACTACCCAGATAAAATAGCAGCAGAGCTTCAATTGGACAGAAAAGTTTTATCTGTGAAATAGGGGAAGCACTTGGAACACATAAACCAATATTCTGTAAAGGTCATTCAATTTTAAAAAGTTAATGACATACTTCTTTTTAAAATAAAGCATAAAAATAGGCACTGGATAATGTGAGGGTTAATTTGAAGTAAAGGCAATGCTTCTAAGGCCTATGCAATGTACAACTCCAAGGGACACCAGTCACAAGGCATAGCATTGGTCAGGAATTACACAGTAACACAATAAGCCTGCCTTGCTCCAACCAGTTCACTTGTGGGTGGTTTATTTCACAATTGAAGGATCAGGATGCAGCAGCTCAGCCACAAAAGTGAACATATTCATAGAACTGTGAACATTTACAAGGAATTCAAAGAGAAAAACTATATTACACAGTTGTATTATAAGCATGAGAGACAAAAAATGAAAGGTGGCTCAAAAATAGAGGGAAACCTTATTCTTTGATTTTATTTGAGGGGCAATTAAGGTGGACCTTCTTTATAAATAGATTAGATGGAGAAGGCTGGGCTATGACTTCTAAGAGGCACATACATCAACTCCCTACAGTGTTAAAAGGTATTCTGATGGGGACAGGCAGTGAGACAAAATAGTAATAACTACTTCCTCTTCCTGCTCCTCCGCTATGCTCATCAAATTAAATTTAGGCATATGTGGCAGAACCAATATCAAGCCTATGTAATTAGGGATTTATAGAGATAAAACATAATTAATAAGTCTACAGATCCATTTGGTGTCTAAACCATTTTTACAGGAATATGTAAGAAGAGAAAGCTAAAAGTTAAAGAATACAGGCTGTTTTGTTCCCTTTTGTTCAGGGACTAAGGTGGGGTTCCTATCACTTACAGTGTTGCAAGACTCTGCCCAGTCTTGGGATCCCAGAACTTGATTGGCTGTTGACTATCTTTACTTCCTGAAACAACTAACCCTTTGGTTGGATGCCAGTCTACACATTTCACATCAGCACCATGCCCTGTTGAAACAAGTTAGGATAAAAACCTAATCAGTCTTGTGCATTTAAAGCAGGACTTCATTGTAATTTAACCAAACTAGAGAAATCTAATAAATGTCTTGATCTCATTGCTCAGTCAACTTAAACTTTTTAAAGGACTCTTTGGTCTGTGTTTGGAAGTCTTTTGATAGATACATCAAGCCCTTTTCTCATGTCAGGATGCACAAAAACCAGTCCCTTCCTCCTGGAACTAAGTATATCTCCTAGCCTACTTGCTGGCAGGTGGGCCAAGTCCTTTTGGAAGCTGCACTTCTCAAGCCCACAAACAGCAAACTTTGGTTTTCCTGCTTTGTGGTATTTGTTATAGTTCAAAACTCCTTGGTACATAGAATGGGGAGAGAAAAAGCATTCCAGCTTTCTACTCATTTATTGAAGTACAGGAGAAAAATAATCTGTGCTGGGTCATGTGTAGGTTTAACACATAATCATAATAAATTGAGTTACTAAAAATCACAAATGTGAAAATCAGGATTAACAAAATGAAGAAATGGGATGATTTCTTTTTTAAACATGGTGTAGTATAGTCTTAAGAATATTTTACGAATCAGGAGGCTCAGGCAGGAGGATTCAAGGCCAGCCTGAGCAATTGAGCAAGAGCCTATCTCAAAATAAAAAGAGGATGTGGCTCAGTGGTAGAGACTTGCCTACTATGCACCAGGCCCTGAGTTCAATTCCTAGCAACACACACACACACACACACACACACACACACACGCAGCTGGGAGGGATTTATGAAGCAGATGCACTAAGGGGCAGGTAAAAAGTAAGAGAACATATGAAACAGCTTCAGAAAATTTTAGGTGGGAAGAGAAGAATTTGGAATAAAAGATACAAAGGGAAACAGGGAGAAGGAAGAGATGGTCTCCAGGCACTGGAAGTCATCTGCACCAGTTCAGAAGAGGAGAAATACATCTCACATAGGGCTAGGCTATGCCAACACAATAGCACATACTGGCAAGCAGAGAGATGGGCTAATCATATGGAGAACAGTTTGGCAGATGTACTAAAAGCACGAACAAGTACATATCCTACAATCCAATAACCCCATGCCCCAGATTATACTGTCAGGAAATAATGGATGTCCAAAGGGATTTTTCTACAAGGAAATAATTGCAGCATGGTGTAGGTACTCTAAGGAATATGATGCACCTATTATAAATGATCCTATGGATGATTTAATAATGTGATTAAAACATCCATGACACTAAGTTTATTTTTCAAGAAATTAGTGTGTATTTGGCAGGCATAGTGGCATATGCCTGTAATCTTTGGGAGGCTTAGACAAGAGAATCGCAAGTTCAAAGCCAGCCTCAGCAAAGGCAAGGCACTGAGCAACTCAGTGAGACCCTGTCTCTACATAAAACACAAAATAGGGCTGGGGATGTGGCTCAGTGGTCAAGTATCCCTGAGTTCACTCCCCGGTACCAAAAAAGAAAAGAAAAGAAAGAGAAATTAGTGGGTATCCTCACTGTAAAAGGCAAACACTTCGAGTGACTGCATGTACATATCTGTGCAGAGAAAAACAGCAAGAAGACTAGATACCCAGTTGTTAACAAATACCATAAAGCTGGGAGGTGGTATTATGGAGATTCTTTTTTGTGTGTCTTTAAACTTTCCTCAATGAACTTTATTTTTTCCCCTTGTAGTGCTGAAGATTGAACCAAGTACCTCACAAATGCTAGGCAAGTGCTCTACTTCAAGGAATGTTATTTTCCAAACTCCCATGCCACGAGGGTGAATCTGAGGGCAGAAAAGGGGACAGCAGGTTTTGCTGTTGCTTTGTATTTTATTTAAAACTAAAGATGGAAAAACTGAAATATGATTCAGTGCTTCTGGTCCCTTCCTTGCCTTAAAAATCTTTAATGTTATTACCAATCTGACACTGAAAAGATGTGATCAGGGAATTTAAAATCTTTATGGCTCATTTAAAAATGAATGTGTATAGCTACGTATAATGATTTTTTTTTGTGGAGGTGGGTACCTAGGATTGAACTCAGGAACACTCAACCACTGAGCCATCCCCAGCCCTATTTTGTATTGTATTTGGAGACAGGGTCTCACTGAGTTAGCACCTCACTTTTGCTGAGGCTGGCTTTGAATTCACAATCCTCCTGTCTCAGCCTCCTGAGCCACTGGTGCCACCATGCCCAGCACCATGTATGAATTTTAACCAAACAAATAGGAATATCTGGCAAATGTATGAGAAAGCACTTTCAAATGATATTGCACTATGCAAAAAGTGTTCTCAGGACCCAATTCTACCTTTACCTTTTCTGGAATACTTTTATTACATAAAGAAAGTATACTTGTTTAGTGTAAAGATATATTTATTTTAAAGAAGTATATGCAGGGCTGGGATTGTAGCTCAGCGGTAGAGCGCTTGCCTCGCATGCGTGAGGCCCTGGGTTCGATCCTCAGCACCACATACAAAGCAATAAAATAAAGACATTGTGTCCATCTACAACTAAAAAAATATTTAAAAAAAAAAAAAAAAGAAGTATATGCAAAAAAATAAAACACTGCCAACCTATAAAAATCACTTAAAATATATTTTATTTGCTTTGTCTTCTGAATTTCTCCATAATTTATTTGGGTGAAATTCAAACAAGGAATGAATGCCATGAATTTACTCACATCCATCCACATCATACAAATAAGTAAAACTGATCGGTACTGATTCTCAGTATTGTTTTCTGGTCACTATTCTTAATTTTAAAAAATAATCACATATATTTACATATGGTACTAAACTAAATGAAGAATGTACAGTATGCTAACTCATTGTTTTACAACAAATACTCTAAAACACAGATGAAGGAACTGGCTCTTGATCACACAGCTGATATGTGACAGCAGAAATTTGGATACAGAGAGCAGTCAGGATATAAGCATATTTTCAAATATATTTTGAATATATTACAAAACAAATTCAGGGAGCTGAATGCAGGGAGCTGGTTCTAGAGCCTCTGCTCTTAAGGGCTAATTACCTTTTTAGACATAAAAAGGTCAGTTTGAGTTGGCAAAAGGGGAAAGGGAAAACAACATGTACTTTCCTATTTACTTCTATTTGCACAAAGACTCCTAAAGGATGGTACTTAGCATATAGAAAATTGGGATAGAGATTATTCATTTTTCAGCCTTTATATTCATTGTTTTATGTCCGAACCATGTGCCTGTATTACCTATATTTTTAAAAATTAAGTACAAATAAAGTCACCTAAGAAAATATGTGCAGAAAAGTATGTGCAACATGCTAACATCTGTGGCTTCAAAAGGGTCACACAACCACACAAAGAAGCACAAAATAACACTTGCTCAAAAATGCATAAAATGTACCTTAAAGTATACACAAGAGGGCTGGGGCTGTAGCTCAGCGGTAGAGCGCTTGCCTTGCATGCGTGAGGCCCTGAGTTTGATCCTCAGCACCACATACAGAGCAATAAAGACATTGTGTCCATCTACAACTAAAAAAATATTAAAAAAATAAAAAATAAAAATAAAGTATACACAAGAATCTCATACTAAGTGCTCCAATAGAGGGAACCAGTAAAGCTTGGGGACGAAGGTAGGAAAAAGACTTCATTGTATAAATCGACCATCCCTAATCCAAACTCCAAAATGCTTCAAAATCTCAAACATCTGCAGTGCTGAAACACTGCCATAGGCAGAAAACTTCATACTATGAAACTTAAGTGTGGAGAAATTATTAAAAATACGAAAATTAGCCAGGCATGGCAGCGCAAGCCTGTAATCCCATTGGCTTGGAAGCCTGAGGTAGAAGGACAAGTTTGAGGCCAGTCTCGGTAACTTAGTAAGGCTGGTAACTTAAAATAAAAATAAATAAAAAAAATAAAATAAAATAAAAAATAAACAAATTTAAAAAGGCCTGAGGATGTGGCTCAATGGTTGAGCACCCCTGGGTTCAATCCCTGGTACACACACACAACAATTAAAATTAAAAATATTGTATAAAAATACCTTCAGGCTATGTATATAAGGTGCATATGAAACAAAAATAAAATCTGTGTTTAGCCTTAGGACCTATCCCCAAGATATCTCATCACATATATGCAAACACTCCCCCCCCCCCAAAAAAAAAAAAAAAACCTGAAACACTTCTGTTCATAAGTATTTCAGATAACGGGATACTCAACATATATACTATTTTGTAAGTTTTAAATTTTGAGACACATAACCTACTAGGGGAAAATTTCAATCAAAAAATTTTACTGAATTAACTAAATAACAAGAAATTACCTCAGGAAAGTAGGTGTGAAATCTTTATACTTTTTAAAAACCTTTAAAATAAAAAAAAAATAGATTAAGGTAGCATAGAAGCAAATAGAAGCAAATTGATATGCAACTGTTTCCTTCTTCAGGTAGGAAAAAATTGAAGTGAATTTCCTCTGCAGTGACAAAAATTATTTCCAAATGATAAAAAGTTATCCTGTCACGCCGATGCTGATATATACATTTAGGTCAAGAAAAGTAAGACTAGTAGGACACTGTCCTAAGAAAATAATTTTTAAAAACTTATATACACACAGGTGCAATGGTGCACACTTGTACTTGCAGCTACTTGGGAGGCCGAGACCCAAAGATCATTTGAGCCCAGCAGTTCAAGGCCAGCTTGGGAAACAGCAAGCCCAGGCCTCTTTTGAAAAGAAGAAAAAAGAGAGAGAGAGAGAGAAACAAAGAGAGGAAGAGGAGGAGGAGGGGAAAGAGGAGGCAGAAAAGGGTGGGGGGCACTTTCATGTAATAGTATCTGAAGCCTTGTTCATAATAGTGAAAAGTAGGAAACAAATTTTAGAAGTAGAATGACGGATAAAACTTGCCATAACCCAAATACTGAACAATCACACAGATATTAAAATAAAAGCTCTGGAAACAAACAGAAAGGCTCAAGAAATTCATGAAATGTACACTAAAAGCAAACAGAACAAATGCATAAACATTAATATGTTGAAAGGATGATTATAAAAATCCACATGGTTACAAAATTACAGATAAGCAAAAGTGAAAATTATATTGGGCTAGTAGAAACATGAAAGTGTTTCTATTCTCATTTCCTCTAGTGTGATATTGTGGTTTTAAGAATAAATAACACAGATTAGGTTTTGTGTTTGACCCTTTTGATATGTTTTTTAACATGAGAAAAACCACCACTGAATGCAAGTTACTTTGCTAGTTCATACTTCCCCTACCAAATTAGCAAATACCATGTGTGATGTCCTTTGGTATTAGAGAGAGTAAGAGGTATTCTCATTTATAACTGGTTGGAAAGTATATTGCTACATCTTTTGGGGGAGGCCATTTAGCCATAGCTACCAAAATCTTAAAAGGCACATAGCCTTTGATCCTATAAATCCTTTAGGTGAAATTCAGGCTGTAACTGAAAAGCATACCAGAATTTATATTCAAAGATATTTACTGCACTGTGTTTGAATAGCCAAGACTGGAAATAACCCAAATATAAATGAATAAGGAGTTATTAAGGGAAATTAAAGTAAACCCACACAACTGAATGAAATATGGTTATTAAAACAAGGCAGAAGGGGCTGGGATTATGGCGCAGTGGTAGCATGCTCACCTAGCATGCGTGAGGCACTGGGTTCGATCCTCAGCACCACATAAAAATAAAGATATTCTGTCCACCTACAACTAAAAAAATAAATATTAAAAACAAAACAAAACAAGGCAGAAGCTGGGCACAGTGGCTCATGCCTGTAATCCCAGCACTTTGGGAGGCGGAGACAGGAGAATCATGAGTTCAAAGCCAGCCTCAGCAACAGCGAGGTGCTAAGGAACTCAGTGAGACCCTGTCTACATAAAACACAAAATAGGGAGGGCTGGGGATGTGGCTCAGTGGTCAAGTGCCCCTGAGTTCAATTCTTGGTGCCAAAAAAGCAAAAAACAAACAAACAAAAAAAACTGAGGCAGAAATAGATACCTTTTTGGGTGCTGGAAATTTTCTGTATCTTAGTAAATGATACCTCAGTAAGCCTTCCTTGTAGAAAATATAGACAGAAAAGCAAAATATTATGATCCCATGTATATAACAGAAAACTTAGATGATAATAACATACTAGAGAGAAGAAATAGTAAGGAAATAAGGCATTTACTACTACTTCTGTGCTGTTTGATGTTTCTTAACATGTTCTTTTATTTACTTAATGAAAATTGCCTTTGGTCTCCCTCTACTCAAAAATCAAAGGAATAACATATCAATTATTGAATTTGCTCAGCAATATAGAGCTAACCAGTGCCTGTAGTCCCAGGAAGATGTGCTTCAGATCCTCAGTAAGGCTGCAGAATTTTCAATGACAGACCTCAGGCTCAGTACAGCTGAATCAAGTTTCAAAGATATTTGTGAACTGGCAAACCACGTATAAAAACATGATCTTAAGTAAATTAATATTTGATAGAAAAATGACTAAGTACCAAACACATGGTCTATCAATTTCAAACATCACCCCTAAAGAATGCCTCTACACTAAATGTCAACAGTGCTCAAAACATGAAAATTCCAAGAATGGGGTATATCCAATGTTGAATTCATTCAGTTGGTAACTGTTTTTAATAGTCTAGTGATAGACAGGTCTCAGACTAAAAATATCTTGCCAATGGTTAAAGTTTTTAGGGTTAAAACTTTTTGCCAATAGAGGACTATTTTTTAAAATGGCATTTAATTAAACTTACCAGAATCAAGCACGTAAAAATGAAAATAAAAAAGGTCAGACTGTGAACAACACTAAACTCGCTCTAGCACTACAAAGCCTACTATAGGGACAAAGTCTGGCCCTAGAGGGGACTGACAATAATCTACAAGTAGGCCATAGTGTAAGCACACAATCCTCAAAAGGATGGCGGAACTTTAAGGAAGCCAATAATAGAATCCAGGATGACTACAAAAGGTCATGGCACCATGTACTTGACGGCAACTGGAAACAGAAGAAATGCTTGAAAAAAGATTCCAATGGTTAGGTTAGAGGTACAATTACCAATTTTTTAAATTTAGAGATTCCAGTTGTCAATCATTATATAAAGAACCAGACTGACATAAATGTATGTGTGGAATTCCCTTTCAACACAAGTACTTAGGAACTTAACCTGCATGGTCCAATATGGTAGTCTTAGCCACATGTTAACTATTTAAAGTTAAAAGTTTAGTTCCTCACTCATACTAGTGACATTTCAAGTACTCAAGTTACATGTGACTAGTGGCTAGTACACTGAACTGGTCAGATAACAGAATATTCCTATCTTCACAAAAAGGTCTCTTTAAGACAATAATCAGCCTTAAATTTAAATTTCCATAGTCATATTATTTTTATTCACTATCTCAGTTACACAATGAACACCAGCAACAAAAAAGTTATCTTTAATTATACCAGAGCTAGGAAAGACCTACAAAATCATACAGCCTTACAATTTTTTATAGATGAGAACATTGAAGCCTCAAAAGGTTAACCAGTGGTGGGAGGTGGCCCCCATTTTCTTCTTTCTGATTCAATCCTCTCTTCACCTCACTAAATGTAATATCCAAATGAAGTGGCAGAATGGTTCCAACTAGTTGTTGAAATTCTAAATCAACTTCAACTTGCTCAATTGTAACCGAGGAGACTGTGTGTGACATCTGTTCTCATCTCTCAAAACTAGTTAGGGATAAAATCTAAAAATAAATATACAAGAAAGAATTACATCTTTTCCTGAGCAAGTCCTGGCCATCTATTAGGGGAGGGGGAAGGGGTCTTTCAGTTAGGGATAAAATCTAAAAATAAATATACAAGAAAGAATTACATCTTTTAAATATCTGAGAGTAACTGGATTATGAAGGTCAGTGTCTATTACCTAACTCTACCAAAAATAAATTACAAATTAATCTAACCACACTGGGTTACATTTAGGGGTCAAGTCTTGAGGGCCATAAATTCTGTACCATTTCTTAGCTAGGAAGTCAGCTAGCTAAATATTTCCTCAGGGTCCTACCAACATAATGATTGATTTAGCATCTCTTGGAGACATGTGACAAAGTTTTGGGTACTAACTTCTAACAGGACAGAAATAGTGTTCAACAAATTACTTGCAAAAGCAGCCATTAACTGTGCATTAAAACTTAGTTAATAGGAAGTAAATGATTTTATTCCACTTGATCATTCTTTCAAGCATTCATCTATGTACTCCTCCACTCATTCCACTTGATCATTCTTTCACATATTCATTTATGTGAATATCCATTCATTCATTAATTTAAAATAAGTGTGCATGATACCAGCATTTATTAGGCTCCTATTATGGGTGGCAACCTCTGAAATGTGGTCATCAAATAAAACAAGGGCTGAACACTGGGTAACACCTGTGGGATTATGTAGTCCTGAAACATTAACTTTCCCAAGATCATTAATACTTGATAATTAAAACATTTTCTGAATTAGGGGCTGGGGATATAGCTCAATTGGTAGAGTGCGTGCTTGCCTTGCGTGCACAAGGCCCTGGGATGCCTGAAATAATAGCTAGGTGCAGAATGTAAACAAGAAGATCTTCCTAACTAATGAAAAATTCATTTGCTTAAAAGATTTAAGGAAAACAAAGCAGACTCACCTTAATTAACCCTTAAATTTTAAGAACAACACAATAAATGTTCTAGGCTTTAGATACTTTGGTAAACATAGACTTACTTTTGTAGATAGTGGCACCTTCCTGCTCTTTATTTCCTATCGCAGAAGACAAAGTGGAATGTGGTAAAGGCAAGAAGCCAGTAAGGGAAGGAGCTGTTTTGTGAGGCTTGCCTTACAGGAGGAGATTCCCTGGCTTTTGTGAAATTGTATGTAAATTTTGTGCCCCTGTGCATTTTCCCAGGATTTCACCCCTCCTCCGCAGCTTCCTCAGATCCTAAAGGACCTGTCAACCGGCACAACTCTGCCCTAAGACAATGCATATGACCCAAAGCTCGGTGAACAGTCTGAAAACCAATAAAGTTTTATTTGAAGGTCAGAAATAGTATCCATTTTCCCATTTTATTTTTCCTGGAATCAGGTCATTATATGAACAAATGTTAAGAAAAATTTCTTTTATACATAACTTATAAAAAGCACCAAGATGTTCTAATACAGGAAGGAAAAAAGCAAACAAAGATTCAAATGTCATCTTGTACAATATTAACAGTTTAAGAACTGCCACTCAAGAAAATGTGTTAAACATTAACAGCAAACTCAGGCTACTTTTGGCCACAAAAACAAACAGATCAGTTTAAGGTAAAGGGGTAAGTAAAGCCAAGGTCCACAGCAAGACAGTTCAGAAGATCAAAGA
The DNA here is from genome assembly GCA_004024805.1 of Geosciurus inauris. Taxonomy (NCBI): domain Eukaryota; kingdom Metazoa; phylum Chordata; class Mammalia; order Rodentia; family Sciuridae; genus Geosciurus; species Geosciurus inauris. The sequence continues at coordinate 120,457 of PVHX01002533.1, forward strand.
ACTCAAGAATTGGAAAAATTAAGGAGTGTAACTTGTGCATCCATCAATAAATGTGCAATTTATGAGCATTTTACCTTCTTTTTTTGAAAGGTTTTGAAGGTTCTCACCACGATTCCATAATTAACATCAAATGTGAGTGATTACTATTAGAATCTTTGTCATTCCAACCTAGAAAGTTACATTAGTAAAAAACTATAAAATTCAATGCTAGATCAATTCCAGAATGGGTACACCTCTAGCAGTGTTCAAAATGTTCCAAGCAGCACAGCATCATAGGTGAAAGGTTTTGGTGATCAAGTAGGTTGGCCAATGCTGAATTTTTTAAATGGACAAGGTTTTTTCCCCAAGTCTGAGAGCCTTTGGTGCTTGTAATATATATTATAAATCTGTGGGTGAATTTAATCATTTCTCAGGTTATTTCTATGTTCCTTAGGAGACTGACTTGGGAAATGTGAAACACTAGCTCTGTATGTTTGACGATGAACCTAAATTCAGGGAGTAGACACCTCTGAGGAAGGAAAAAGAAGGGATTAGGGTGGAGAACACAAAGGGGCCTTCAACCATACTTGTAATATGTATTTCCTCAAAAACAAATTCAGAAATAAATATGGCAAAATGTAAGGTTTTGATTAGAAATGAGTGGTAGTACAGAAGTGTTTTCCAAGTTGTAAAAATCTTGGGATGTCAGAAAAGCAACCAATATGCAAACATAACACTGCAAACTCAATGGAAAAAAAGAGGTAGGTGCATCATAAACTTGCCAATCTCCTACTTAAATCCCACATTTAATTTGCATAACCAGGTAAAATGATTTGTTGATTTGTACCATCTAATTACATGGAAAATTGACAAAGTCTGGCCTAAATACTCAAATAGGTTAGAAACTGAAATTAAGCATACAATGCATAAGATAATGCTATATCACTATTTAAGTACTTTTAGCATCAAGGTGAACAAATTCTTATGCATGTATGCTGAAATATGTGTGAGTCAAGGAACATACAGGCGTAAGTTTTGCTGAAACTTTTAGGCAGGACTGCTTAGATTTTTATACAGTAACACGGGGCGGGGGGGAGGCATAAACAGAAAAGGACAATTTCCATCTGAGTCAATTTTTAAGATCATTTTTAGAAAAACCTTCAGGATTATAAAATGGAGAAAAACAATCAGATTGATACAATAAGAAAACCTGTAATACTTTTCCAAAATACTGCCTGACCGTATTTAAAATGTATCAATCCTTTATGTTCTCCACTTACAATGACCAAGAAGAAGCAATTTTACAGTGTTTTGTATCAAAAAGCCAATTTTCCTGTGTTAGCTGTTTAAAAGTTCAAATCATTTATATTTTAAAGGCTATTTGACGAGCAGCTTAAAGAGAAGGAGTGTAACAAATATTCTCAACTTCACTGCCGTTGTTCTCGTCCAATTCACAGATGTTAACACCAATATCATAAAACACTTCAACCATCTGTCTGAAATGGCAGATATTTTTGTCCCAAACACAGGCATGCAGGAAGAAGCACAAAGTTCTTTAGAAGGAAGAATGCAAGGAGATGCACTTGGTTGTGTGGGTATGTGTGCATGCGTATAATTTAATAGTCAAATGTTGTCCAGTAAACATTTTTACAGACATAACTCATAACTCAGTAGCAATATACAGAATCAAGAAAACAAGCATATAATCATCATTTGAAAAACTAAAATATTATGAAACCCAAAAGAAAAACCATTTACAAGATTGACAGAGGCTGGCAACAAGATTACCAGAATCGTACCATTGCTACATTAGTAATAGTTATTGATGTCAGCAGATAAGCTGAGCCAAGAATAAAGAGAAACCATGACTGAATCCTCTAATAAGGAAGGGGGGAAAAAACAGGACCAGGAAGGAAAACAAGAGATCTTAAATGATATACGGAGCATATCATAAAGTAGACCTTCCTCCTGAAAGCAAATTAAAAAGGTGGACAGGTTCATTTTCAGTTGGTCAGATAATGGCTGCATTTCTTTTAAGTTGAAAGTTTACATACAAGAAAGCACAAAATAGGGCTGGGATTGTAGCTCAGCGGTAGAGCGCTTGCCTTGCATGCGTGAGGACCTGGGTTCGATCCTCAGCACCATGTACAAAGCAATAAAATAAAGACATTGTGTCCATCTACAACTAAAAAAAAAAAAAAAAAGAGAGAAAGAAAGCACAAAATAATCCTAGCCAAAGAAGTATTTAATTAACCTCATGGCAATCATAGCAATTTATAGCATCCACTGTACTTTGAATCTGTTTTGCCAGAATCTTCTTGGGCACATCTGCACAGTCTTGGTAAATGTGACTCCCTGTAATCTTGTCCACCTAACACTGGTACACACATTTTGAAAGAAAGGTAACAATGGCAGCAACAAAAATGTACTTACATCAGAAAACGGTTACACGAACCCTTAAATTTTTGCTGGGGACAGGTGTCTATCATACCATTCCTGAAAGAATGCAATTTACAGCTATCACTAAGATTTTTTTTTTTTGGTCTATAAATGAGTAATCTGAGATGAGATACCCTCTAACTGGATTTTGACAAATACTTCCTTTTCTGTTTCAAAGAAGAAATCAGATAACTGAGAAAAACCTCAACTGGGAGATGATTATATTAGTTCATTCTCTTAATATCAACAGCATATCCCAACAAAATAATTAACTTTAGCCATACTAATTTAAATAATTGCATAAGCTGGACATTGTGGCACATGCCTGTAATCCCAGCAGCTTGGGAGGATAAGGCAGAAGGATCACAAGTTCAAAACCAGCCTCAGCAACTTTGCAAGACCCTAAGCAACTTAGTGAGATCCTGTCTCAAAATAAAAAATAAAAGCATTGGGGATGTGGCTCAGTGGTAAAGTGCCCCTGGGTTCAATCCTGGTACCAAAAAAAGAAGAAATTGTATAAATAAGTGGAGGTAAAGAGTCAAATCTCAGTTGGGTGCGGTGGTGCACACCTGTAATCCAGCACACTGGGAGGCTGAGACAGGAGAATCGCGAGTTCAAAGCCAGCCTCAGCAATGGCAAGGCGCTAAGCAACTCAGTGAGACCCTGTCTCTACATAAAAACACAAAATAGGGCTGGGGATGTGGCTCAGTGGTCGAGTACCCCTGAGTTTAATCCTCAGTATCAAAAAATTAAAAATTAAAAAAAAAAAGTCACATCTCCCATGCATAAAAATTCCATCCAACCTATGTCACTACTATACCCTGAGGGAGGCAGGGTATAATTCCCCACATGCTAACTGTGGGCTGTGCATCATACCTTCATTTCAAGAAGTACAGTCCAGAGAAGGAAGGAAAGATAGACTTAGGCTAGGGACACCTGACAAACACTACACCTCAAGCAGGTGATTAAGGTGAATACCAAGTCATACTGGCAGTATACAACCTTGATATGATGTGCTGAAAATGATATTTTACCTCTGGGATCTTCCCACCCCAAAGACCCATAACTCCAAGTCTAACCATGAGAAAAGCATCTACATCAACCAATAAACAAAACCTTCCACTTTGATCCAACCTCTGCCCTGAAAGAGCTCACCATGCAGACAGACTTAATTTTTCAGCAACAGCTACTACTACTTTGAATATAATAAAGCAGGCAGAAAATGGCTCAACTTGAGAGCACTTATACAAAATTGATTTTTGCGGGGAAGGGTGTATGTGGTGCTGGGGGTTGAGCCCAGGGCTTTGTGCATGTGAGGCACTCTACCAACTGAGGTATATCTCCAGCACACAAAGTTAAGATTTTGTAAAACTTAAATTTGTTTTCAAAATGACCCCTGAGGGGCTGGGGTTATGGCGCAGTGGTAGCGTGCTCGCCTAGCATGCGTGAGGCACTGGGTTCGATCCTCAGCACCACATAAAAATAAAATAAAGATATTCTGTCCACCTACAACTACAAAAATAAATATTTTAAAAAAAACAAAAAAAAACCCAAAATGACCCCTGAATCAAAGACAATGAGTACCAATTGCCAACATCCAACTCAAGCATTAGAACTGATATAATGTCCATTATCATCTCAAAGCTGGAAAACCTAAAATGAGAAGTTACTATAACCTTCATTATTTTGACTATTTTAAATAACTAAGAAAGGGCAATATAGTTCACTAAAAGAGGGTTTGCCTACCATATGTGAGGCACTGGGTTCAATTCCCAGTGCCACAAAAACATACATAAATAAAATAGACAGATAACTTTTGATGTAATTATAGATTCTACTGGACTAAAATGCCATCTCCAACACTAAGAATGTGATTCCAATACTTCTGATTTTTGGTATGAATATGACAATTCTATTTCTAAAAAATATGAATGCATTTCTAGGAGAAAAAACACCTCCAGGAAAAATACTAGGTTCAGCTAAATGTCTTTCAGTTAATTATTTGCCTCCAAATTCTCCAAACCATGGATTACCTCAAACTTAAGTATAATATTAAATTTTAGTATTTAAGATTTCTTCAAAAACAGAAAAATAACGGAGTATTAGGAGGGAAGTGTTTCAAGGTCACTAATGTGAAAGGGATCATGCTTTGGAATCAAGTCATGATGGGGCTCATTCTTGCTTTCAAAGGTTTGCAGAGGATGGCCTTATTTCCAAAACTCATGTATCTTGACCAATTTTTTTTTAATTTAAAAAACTTTCAACTCAAATGTGAGCCATTTATATAGAACAGTTGGTCTCAGTTACAGCCAGACAACTGTTTTTAAAAAAAAAATTTAAGATTTTTTAAAACCTTTATTTTATTTATTTATGTATTCTGTATGTGGTGCTGAGGATCAAACCTAGTACCTTACACGTGTGAGGCAAGGGTTTTACCACTGAGCCACAACCCCAGCCCAACAACTGCTTTCTTAACAAAGCAAAAGTAAGTCTCATGGGGAAACCCCACTAAAGCTTATGGAAATGCCACGCTATGACCCTGAAAGATGGAAAGGAAAAAAGAAAGTAGTAGGAAAACAGAAAGGAGAGGAAAGAAGAGAAAGGGAAGGGTGAAAGAGAGAGCAGTTTAAGTGGAACAAACTAGGGCACTCTGCCTCAGAATACAACCCACTAACTTTGGCAATTTATTCCAAGGTTGCCCTTCCCTACCCATCTCACTAAGCACACACGCAGAATCTAGGAGGTCTATCATCCAGGAAATTTGACTTTTATATAACTAAACTTAAGCAACTGCAAAAGAAATGCAACTATCAATCAAAACAAACTACTAGTCAACCATGTGGTCAAGCAAGGATCACTGAAAATTTGAGAAAACAGCAGGTTAAGAGAAAGACCACGGAAAGAAACAGATTATGTGGCCTTGACAAAAAAACAAAAAGGAACAGGACATCAACCCAAACAATATACACACAAACACTTCAATTTACCTACTACTCCCCCTCTGTCCAGTGCTGGAGATGAAATCCACTGCATCATGTGTGCTAGGCAAAAGCTCTTCCACTAAGCTACATTCTCATGTCACTGTGTGAAGTACTAAGGGCTATAACCATTATAAAAAAATAAAGCCGGATGTTGTGCATGACTGTAATCCCAGCTACTCCAAAGGCTAAAAGAGGAAGATCACAAGTTTGAGGCCAGTCTGGGTAACTTAGTAAGACCCTGTTTCAAAATAAAATTGAAAGGGTTGGGGGTGTAGCTCAATGGTAGAGTTCAATCCCCAGTACTGGTAGAGAAGGGGGCACAATAATAAACAATAGAACAGGTCACTACAATAAACAAACACAACGAAGAACTGCTAGTTCTTGGAAATTAAACATACAGTTGATAAAATAAAAAATTCATCAGAAGGGCTAAATAACAGATTGGGCATGACTACAGACTAAATTAGTATTTTGAAAGATTAAAATTTGGAGATCTCCCAATACAAAAACACAAAATATGAAAGAAAAAGTAACACAAGTAACAGGGTAGACAGCATCAAGATACCCAACAATCTATTTAGAATTCCATGAGACAACGTACAGAAATGAGAAACAAAGCATGAATGAAAAAATGGAATAAACAAAAGTGTGACTGCAGATTAAACAATGCCAAGAAAGATATAGTTTAACATATGTGCATCTAAACCTAGTCTTAAAAAAAAAAGTTCATGGGAAAAAAGATCATTTAAAGAATATTCGCATAGGAAAATGAGGAAAATTAGATCACAAGTGACTTCTTGGCAGCCAAATTGCTGGAAGGCAATGGAAACCTTCAAAGTTCTAAGGGAAAAGGACTTCAAACCAAGAATTCATACCCCAGAGAAACCACGAATCCAGTGTAAGTTTGATGGCAAAATACTGAAGACATTTCCATACAAAACAATTTTGAAATTGACTTCCCAAGCACCAGTTTTGAGTAAACTTTTTAAAAATTATTTTTAACTGAACTGAAAAAAATGAGTGGACTTGGAAGAAGCCAAGAAACCCTATTATAACTGCAGTCACAGTATAGGAAACAGTTCAAATTAAAGCAATTAGTCTGAGAACTTGGTGATGAATGTCTTTTTAAAAAAACCCACAAAATCCATTTATTCAAATTACAAAATTAAAATCTAAAAATCTGCCAGGACAAAGGACTTAATAAAATTAAGAAAAAAAAAAAAAAAAAAAACTACAGCAAAATAAACTGTGCCATCATCTTCAATAGCTTATAGAGCAAGACTTAAAAACAGACCCTTACTTGATCTTGACATTCTTCAGGCAGAACAACTTTGTTTCAACTGTCATAGGATTGTCATTCCCTCTCTAGGGCCTGATTATATTACTCTGTTCTGTGATCAAAGTATCCTTCAAAGAAGAAAATTTTATTTTTGGTTTTGTTTCTTAGAATGCTTAAATACAATGAGAACAAAAGATAATTGTAGTTGAAAAACAGAATAAAAATGTCTTAAAATCCTTGACAATGTACATAAGTAAAGGGAGTTACAAGGCAGAAAAGTGGTAAAATGCTGAGTGGCACAGGTTTCCTTCTGAAACCTAATGGCAAGTGGAGAAGAAATACTGCCTAAAATTGGTGAACACCAAAACTGAAATAACTACAATTTATTATAACAAAACCCAGGAGGGAGAAGGCATGGCTGGTGGTATAAGACCATTAAAAACTCCTTACCCTGCATGGCAGGAAGCAAAGACATACTGTGCCAGGTAACAAGAAGATAGAGAAGTATATAATTTACAGTTCTGATGAAAACCACAAGAGTAAATCCTTTTTTTTTTTTTTTGTAAATCACCTCTGGGGAAAGATAAAGAATTGACAGATTTTTAGATTTCAAATTCCATCCCTCTATGGTGTCAGAGAAAACATTTTTAACATGTGTATTATTTATAATTTTTAAAAATAAGATTACAGTTTTAAAAGGTGAGGATTCCCCTAAAATAGTAGCTTTCTTAAACTTCATCAATACTTCTGGAACAGTGAGGACAACTCTCATCTTCCAAAATTTTAAGTTTTTAGACCCTTTGATTCACTGAATTTATTGTCAAATGTCTATCCTAAAGGAAAATTTACATATGTGGACACAAATATAATGCTACAAGGAAGCTTAGTGCACAACTTTGTCTTAGCAAAAACTTCTTGCAAATCATAAATGCCTATCAATGAGGAAATGGTTAAATAAATTGTGCTATTAAGTGTTACTGAACCGTCAAAAAGGCTGGGGAGTAATCATACAAAAAGATGACCATGATGTATGTTTAGTGAGAGAAGGCAAATAGAAAAAGAACATGTTTTAATTTTTAAAAATACTTTTTGTATGTACATAGTAATTCTGGGAAGATACCCAAAAAATTTAATAGGATAATGCTTACCTCTAGATGTGAGATTAGGAAAGCAGAGGGGAAAATATTGACTTTTACTTCTAATTGTGTGAACTTTTAAATCAATGTTTATTACCTTTGTAAAAGGCAGAAATTCTCAAGAAAAAAACTTGTATGTCGATCCTACCCAATCTTTTCCTTACCTTTCCACCCCTCCAATCCCCCAACAGTGTTGCACCATGGATCTCAGCCTTTCAGATGACAGTGTGAATCCACCTTATAACTCTCCAATTCTTACTTCCATGTTACACACAGAATATACTTGTTGACATGTGTGACTGATGAAAAAAATGCATCTGAGTGTTTCATTTGGTCTTCACCTTGGTTGGTCAAGGAATGATGCTGCTATTTGAAGCCAGGTTGTAAGATCACCATATAGGTCAGTAATTGTTTTCCAGTTAGCCTGCCTTTATATTTATCATCTGTCATCTTCCCCATCACATGACAAGACAGTGAAAGATCAAAATAAATCTACTGAGGCAGTGGGAACACTTTTATAAAATACATACTGAAAGTGGGCTTCAATGGCATGGTTGTTGCATTCTGAAGAACACATTTGTGTATATGTATGATCAGAGTACATATTTCTTTAGCCAGGCCTGCACAGAAGAATCACATAATCACACAATCAATGTTTCCCAATGAGAAAATGCTGGCTAACCAGATATGTGCAGCAGCAATGACACTCTGCCTTGGGGGACAGTGTGAAGTTGACATATATGGGCCACGAAGTTCCCAGTTTCTGGTTTGGACTTCTCATCTTCAGTCATCACACTGAACATAAAATCAAAGCAATATAGCAGATTGAAGGCTTCACTGTGCTTCAAGAATGACTTTTCTTCCACTAGACATTATTAGGAACAGCAAGGATAAAAGGAGGAAACCAAAGACTAAAGAAAAATAGACTACATGAGAATATATAATGCAACCAAAGTTTTATAAATATTCGTAACAATGGAGTATTTGACTTTAATCCAACTTAAAATTACAATGTCTATTAAAAATGTCCAAATAATCAACTCACACAACAAAGATATATCAATTTTTGGCCTTTATGTTTTTTAAGACATTGTAAACGTAGTAAAATGAAGCAATGGCAAGAATATTCTGCTATAAATCTATTATGTAACTCAGTATAAGATAAATCCACGAAATGTGAGTTTACCTAACTAGAGCTCAAAAAAAGCAGGTAGTCGTTCCCAGAAAAAATTCAAATATATAAGCAACTGAGGAAGCAAAGAAAAAGAGAACATTGGGGCTGGTCCATGGAGAATGTTAGGAGTGAAAATTTTCCAGTAAGCCTGTGGTTCTCAGATGACAGTGGAGCTTGTATAAGAATTTACATAAAGAACGTTTTAAAAAAATAAGTCATAGTTCATTTAAATACAATGTTATTTATTTAAATGTGGCTTACAATACAATTAATTTTATCAATGACATCTCTATTTTTCCCCCCTTTGGACAGTGCTGGGGATGGAATCCAGAACCTTGCACATGCTAGGCAAGTGCTCTACCACTGAGCCAAATTACCAGGGCTGGATGATACTCCTAAATCTGAGTATCACTACTAAATAGGATAATCATATGTCATCTAAACTCTTGGTTCGATAACCTCCTCCTTTAAATAAAACCTTTAGCACTTTTCCTAATAATTCCAACTTCCTCTAAAATTAACTAAAATATATATTCTTTAATTCCTGTCCTGCCTTTTGTGCCTTTCCTTGACATACATGACTTAAACAAAACACACCTGCTTCACCCTACCCTGTTGGAAGTGTCTTCTGTGCATATCTGTAACTTCACAACAGCCTCGTAAGGTAGGTATCATTAGCCTACTTTCATAAACAAGGAGACACAGAAAATTTGCCCAGTAGAAAAGCTAGGATTCAAAGCCAACTATTGACTTTCAGATCCCAGAGAAAGAACAAAGATTGCCAAGTAGAAACTATATACCCAGAATGTTCCAACATGTAGAGCACAGGTTCAACAATATTTTCTTCTTCCTTGACATTCAACCTCTATGAACAGTAATTAATTACACTATATTCTTCTATCATTCTTTTTTTTTTTTTGGTACCAAGGATTGAACTCAGGGATACTCTATCACTGAGCCACATCCCCAGCCCTATTTTGTTTTTTATGTAGAGACAGGGTCTCACTGAGTTGCTTGGCACCTCACCATTGCTGAGGCTGGCTTTGAACTCGTCATTCTCCTGTCTCAGCCTCCCAAAGTGCTAGGATTACAGGTGTGTGCCACTGCGCCCAGCTTCTATCATTCAATTTTAAAGGTAGCAACATGTCAATTAGTTTATCCCTCCCTTTGTATAGAAAAAAAAGGACAAGGTGAATATACTTCATTTATTGTGACTATGAAAAGATAAGTAGCTTGGTTGTACAGCACTTGCATAGCATGCTTGAGTCACTGGGTTCGATTCTCAGCACCACGTATAAATAAAGTAAAAAAAAAATAAAGGTCCATCAACAACTAAAAATATTCAAAAAAAAAAAAAGATGACGACATGGGAGTAACTCAGTGGTAGGGGGTATGCTTAGCATGCACAAGGTTTTGGGTTTAATATCTAGCAACAAAAGAAAAAGACATAAATGTAAATATATAGGCTATATTAGATGATAGGACCAATGGGGTCATCAAAGTGGGTTGATTTCATTTCAAAATACAAAACCTATTATTATCATGGCACTTTAATCAAGAAAATACTACAAATTTTTGTACCTAATTTTCTTCTTTTGTTTTTTTTTTTTTAAGTATTTTGTTTAGTTGTAGATGAACACAACTAAACAAAATATTTATTTTATGTGGTGCTGAGGATCGAACCCAGTGCCTCACGCATGTGAGGCAAGCGCTCCACCGCTGAGCCATAGCCCCAGCCCCTCTTGTTTTGTTTTTATAGTGCTGGGATTAAACTCAAGATCTTGACCACTGAACTACATTCCTACCCCTGTGTGTCTTGATTATATGAAGATGTATTCTGGCAACCACATATAATGACACAGACACAAATGATTATGTAATAATTTCCCTACCAATCCTGAAATCTGTAGTCAGTCTAGAATACACTCATGCCTTTTCCATGCAAAATTATATATTATACTTAGTAAATAAAACTCTAGGTGATAATTTACAGTGATTTAAGCCTAAAGCAGGCTGGTGGTATAGCTCAGAGGTAGAGTGTTTGTCTAGCACACAGGAGGCCCTGGGTTCAATCTCAACATCATAAAGGATAAAAACAAAATACAGCCTAAAATAAACAAATTTTTCAGTGTGGAATACTCACTAGGAGAAAAATCTTGTTCTGCTAAGTTTTCACTCTTTACTCCAAGTCAACAATATTTTAAGGTTATACTGCTTGAATTAAAGAAAAAAAGTTTTCATAATCTAAAATCTTTTGTAATCTAAATAAATCGTTAAAAGCTTTAAAAGTACTTGTAAACATTCAAAGCCATCATAAAAGAAACTGAAAGGGAGGAGAGGAGAGCAGAGGAGAGGAACCATGAAGCTGGGCATGGTGGTGCACGCCTGTAAACCCAGAACCTCAGAAGTATGAGGCAGGAGGATCACAAGTTCAAGGCCTGCCTCAGCAAGTAAGCTAGGACCTAAGAAACTTAAGACCTTGCCTCAAAAGAAGAAATGAACAGGGCTGGGAATGTAGTCAGTGGTAAAACACCTCTGGGTTCACTCCCCAGTATAAGAAAGGAGGTGGGGGAGGGGGTAGGAACTATGAAGATATCAATGACAAAACATCAATAACAAAACTGTGATACAACTCAAAGAGGCCTAACTTCTTGCCCATCTAACAGAACTAGATAAGCTGAGTTCCCTAATCAAGTGACACCAAATGTGCTCTCGTTTTCTAATTAATACTCATGGTTAATGCTTAAGTACAAACCTAACTTTTCTAGTTTTAAAACTTACCACAGCTTTTACTTATACATAAAGGGATTCAGTGCTAAACAGAAAAAAGCCCCAATCTATCATCCAAGGCAAAGATTAAATGGAAGAAGCCTATCTTGGGAATTTGTAAGAACACATATTTGTTCTAAAGATATGCATGTTTTTTTGTTTTGTTTTGTTTTGGTTGGTACCAGGGATTGAACCCAGAAGCACTTAACCACTGAGCCACATCCTCAGCCCTTTTTTGTATTTTATTTAGACAGGTCTCACTGAGTTGCTCAGGGCCTTGGAAGTTGCTGAGCTGGCTTTGAACTCACCAGCCTCCTGCCCCAGCCTCCTAAGCTGATGAGATGACAGGTGTGTGCCACCGCGCCCATCATCAGAACTCCATGTTTTAAAGATTGCACCAGACTTACATGAGCAAATGCTCAATAAATACGTGTTTTTTAAAATTTTATTTATTTATATTTTAATTTATATATTTTTATATTTATTTTATTTTAATTAATTTATTGTTTGCAGTGTTGGGAACTGAATCCATGGTCTTCAACATGTTAGGCAAGCACACTACCATTGAGCCACAACCTCTAGCCCAGTTACCATTTTTAAAGTCACAAGAACAAAATTATCTCACTAATCATAGGGATAGTCTTTTCTACACTATAATACAATTATGCAGTGGTTATTTTGGAATATATGCTGTGTGAAATTAACACAAGTGATAATCCAAATACATGTACCTCCAGTTGTCATTTGCACTGCTCATTAAGACAGGAATGGATAATCCCCCTCCATTCCTGCCAGCCCTAAGAGTAGCAACTCATGGGGCACAAGACATACAAATTACCTGAATGTAAGAATAAACATGAAGATTGTTTCTGTGATCTTTGATGCACACAACTAAACTTAAGAGTGAAATTGTAGGGGTGGGAGTTGTGGCTCAGTGGCAAAGCACCTGCCTAACACATGTGAGACACTGGGTTCAATCCTTAGCACCACATAACACATAAAATAAAGGCATTCTTTCCAACTACAACTACCAAAAAAAAAGCGAAATTGTAAAATCAAGGCTCTTTCAGATTAGGGGTGTAGCTTAGTGGCAGAATGCTCACCTAGCATGTGCATTTAAGGAAGGCCTCGAATACAATTCCCAGCACCAAGAAGGAAAAAAAAAAAGTTCCTTTCTTTGCCTACAGTTAGCCTTACAGTTTATAAAGAATTTTGCAATTATTGTCATAAGGTATTGCCAGTTCATATCTTCATAGCTTTTAAATTTATTGATATTAATATTTAATTATTTTATATTATTTTAGATCACATAGAAAATGATCAGATGACTCTACCCAGCTGTAACGAAACAACTCTTAAAGCACTAAAAACTAATTCTTACTAAACTTACTGGAGTAAAACTAAGATGAACTGAGGTTAATGCAAGCAAACTTATTCATCTTATTTTTTAAGAACATGTTCATATTTTGATGACTAAACTTCTTATATCCAGCTGAAATAAGGCATCCACTAGATGACAGGCTACCCAGTTGTTTTGTAACAACTGTCAGCACAGCTACAGTTCATTCCAACATACATATATCCAACATGTTACTTCTACTAAATTCTGGCCAGTCTACATAGCAAGAGAACAATGAATTTTAGTTATTTTGGGGAAAGGAAAAACACAGCTCTCAATCTCTTAGAACTAACCTTATGTTCACAGCCAAGTCTCATAGTTATTACATACTGATTTGACATTTACAGTTTAATCACTTTCTCTTGTTGGGCACTCTCACTGAACATCTGAATCAAATGTAGTCATACTGAGACCATGATAAAGGAAGACTTTAACCGTACAACTCATAAAATTTGAACTCCCCCATCACCAAATGACAGGTAGTTCTTTACAATTACAGCTTTATCCTAATTCTAGTCTGCCCCTGACCCTGTAAGGCTTATTGATACCCAAACATACAGCTGCCTCAGCTTTCTGAGAGCTCCCAATACCAAGTCTCTACTCCCTTAGCCCATCCCCAAACTACCCAGTTAAAGCCCAAATCCTGTAATAGATTCTTTATAAACCCTAATATTAAGACACTCCATGGTTCCCTATGGTTTATGTTCTTTGCTGCAATGAGTAATAAAATCAACTATTTCAAGCGTATTCCTGGTCATCTTCTGCTAAAGGGTATTGACACTAGTGAATACTAATGATGGAATAAAATTAGACTACATGTTCTAGACTTACAAATGACTCTAAAACATGGTTTTAAAAAAACATGGCTTATAAATATGTGCCTCAAAATTCACAGGGAGGGTAGTTCTGAATGATCTTGATGTATTATTTCTTCCATTTTGCTTTTAATGTCAAGATCATGCTAAACATGATAAATGATTCAGATAAAGCATGAAATCATTACTGACAGGAGCCAGACGTGGTGGTGCACACCTGTAATCCCAGTGGCTTGAGAGGCTGAGGCAGGAGGATCCTGAGTTCAAAGCCAGCCTCAGCAATGGCAAGGTGCTAAGCAACTCAGTGAGACCCTGTCTCTAAATGATATACAAAATAGGGCTGGGGATATGGCTCAGTGGTTGAGTGCCCCTGAGTTCAATCTCTGGTACCACCCACCCCCAAAAGTATTACTTAACAATGTAAATTGTTAAGACAAAGAAAGTGCTCACTTTAAATACTGGAATATTCTGATAATACGTTAGCTTTGAGAAGAAAATGAAGCATCTTTATTCTTTCACTGAATGATTTATGTTGCTACTGTTGCTGAGAATTGAAACACAGGCCTTGCATACTCTAAGCACTCTATTTCTGAGGCAATACCCCCAACACCTGATTTTTAAAATCTGTAAAACTTCTGATTCTGCAGTTCAAAGTCATTTCTTTTTTTGGTGTCAAGGGATGAACCCAGGGGTATTTAATCACGGAGCTAAATCCCTAGTCCTGTTTTGTATTTTATTTAGAGACAGAATCTCATTGAGTTGCTTAGGACCTTGCTAAATTACTTGAATTCGAAATGCTCCTGCCTCAGTCTCCCCAGCCACTGGGATTATAGGTGTATACCATCGCGCCCAGCTCAATGTTATTTCTTAAGTATCAATAACATCCAGAGGTACAAAAATCAAAAATGCCAACTTAGCCCAAATATAATACAAATTAGTCCATTATAGACACTAAATCTATAATAGTCTATTAGTCTATAATTAGTCTATTATAGACACTAAGCAAGCATTTGGCCAAAAATACACATTTTAAAACTAGAGGGAGAGCTATGTGCCTGTAGCCTAAGCACTCAGGAATCTGAGTCAAGAGTGCTTGGGCCTAGGAGTTCAAAACCAGACTGGAAAATACAGTGAGACTCCATCTCATAAACAAACAAGCAAGCAAGCAAGCAGATGAAATTACACAGCCCCGGGGCTGGGATTATGGTGCAGTGGTAGCGTGCTCGCCTAGCACGCGAGAGGCACTGGGTTCAATTCTCAGCACCACATAAAAATAAAATAAAGATATTCTGTCCACCTACAACTAAAAAATAAATATTTAAAAAAAAAAAAAAAGAAATTACACAGCCCCATATCAACAAAGCCAAGCATACAGGAAACTAAAAAACTACACTTCCCAGTGATTCCTACAAAAATATCTGTCATATTATTCACACACACATGCATTTTAAAGATATTCTATTCATAACTACTTGTTAAACACACACACACAAAACCCTAGAGGTCTAGGGCTAGGAACACAGCTCAGTAGGAGAGCACTTGGTTAGCATGAGTGAGAATCTGGATTCAATCCCCAGCACCACAAAAAAACAAAAACAAAAAGCCAACCCTGGAGGAGTTCAGGGAAGTGTAGCTAGGCACAGTGGTGCATGCCTGTAATCCCAGAACTTTGGGAAGATGAGACAGGAGAATCGCAAGTTCAAAGCCAGCCTCAGCAATGGTGAAGTGCTAAGGAACTCAGTGAGACCCTGTCTCTACATAAAACACAGAATAGGGCCGAGGATGTGGCTCAGTGGTCGAGTACCCCTGAGCTCAATCCCTAGTACCAAAAAAAAAAAAAAAAAAAATCTCAGGGAACGTGATAATCCAAAAGAAGGCTTCTCTACTGAGCCAAAAACATGTTTTGCGAACTCTAAGGTCATGTTTTAAAAGCCCAGGGTGGTGGTGGTGGTGGGGGGGGGTGGCAGGCATGCACGGGAAAATTCACCATTTCAAAAAACAGAAAGATTTTCACTTCTAGGGTAGGGGGGCATTGTTTAAAAAGTATGTGCTCATTGCCCAAGTTCCTAATGCTTCCTTCCAGGCCTTGAGAGGTAAAAGTTTGGAGCTGCAATCTAAGATCCCAAATGCTGTCTTCAAGGGATCATTATTTCTCAGGGATTGGCACTATATGGAAATTTTGGTTAAGACAGAAAACTGTCATCTTCACTGTCCTCTATCAGAATTGCATATACTATAAGCTCATGTCTGTCATTGAAACATTGCAATTACCACTAAATTTTTATGGATTACGAAAACTTGGTAAATTAACCACCAGGAGAAATGATTTAAACTCCTCTCCTGATGCTATCATGAAGTTCAAAATCCTGATTTTGATGTAATGAAAACCAGTTAAAAAAAAAAGTTTACAAGTTTGTTTAAAAGAAGATATTTATACAAGTAATGCTTGTGTAACTCACATGTGAAAAGGAAGTTGTGAGTCTCCCTGAGCCCATGTGGTGAATTAGTGTATTAACAGATATTCTGGGGGAATAAAGGTCTAAGTATTCATAAGCTTCATTTTAAAATAAGTTTATTTCTTTCACCTGTACTTGCACTAAGATACTATACGTAACCTAACAGTAAAGATGACTTTTCTACTAAATTCAATCTCCCCTGTAAATCTCTTCTTAATTTTTAGAAATGTAGGATTATTTCACACATACTTAATTTAGCACATATTTAATTCAAATGTGATTCTAAAATAATAATCAAGACACTACAATGTTATGTTATATACACTATTGCCAAAGACTACATCTAAAAAACTGAAAAACTTTGCCATTTACAATGACAATTCGCATCCTGCTTTCATATCAAAGACTGCAACTCTCTCCTTTACACTGTTTCAAATTTCTCCCAATTCACTGGCTTTAATTTCTAATATATGCTTCCTAAATAAAAATGTATCATCTTATTTCTCATTGTTTAGAAGTCTAAAACATAAAGATGAAAAAAATACATTTAGCTCAGTAGTAGAGTGCTTGCCTAGTATGTGCGAGGCATTGGGTTCAATCCTCGGCACCACGTAAAAAATAATGAAGTTTTTTTTTTTAAAAAAACCCTACATTTAAAACAATTCTAGCAGAGTGCAGTGGCGCATATCTGTAATCCCAGCTGCTCAGGAGGCTGAGACAGGAGGACTGCAAGTTCAAGGCCAGACTTGGCAATTTAGTGAGACTCTGTCTCAAAATAAAAAATTAAAAAGCATGGGAATGTAGTTTAGTGATAAAGCACTCTGTGTTCAATTCCCAGTACCAAAACAACACAAAACCCCACAAACCAATTTTAAAAGTTTTTTTTTTTTTGCAGTACTAGGGATAGAATCCACAGACTCATGTATGCTAGGCAAGTGATCTATCACTGAGCTACAACCTCAGTTTTTTTTTAAATTTTGAGACAGAGTGTTGCTATGTTTGTCTAGGCTGTCCTCAAACTTGTGATCCTCCTGTCTCAGCCTCCCAAGTATTTGAGATTAGTGTGCACCACTGTGCCCAGCTACATTAAGGTCTTTTATAACAACTGACTTAATGATTTCTCTGCTAGAACTGAATAAACCAAATAAAATTCCTAATAAATAATAAATTTTGGGGGTGGGGTACTGAGGACTGAACTCAGGGGTACTCAACCACCGAGCCACAACCCTAGCCCTATTTTGTGTTTTATCTAGAGACAGGGTCTCACTGAGTTGCTTAGCACCTCGTCGTTGCTGAGGCTGGCTTTGAACTCATGATTCTCCTGTCTCAGTCTCCCAAAGTGCTGGGATTACAGGCGTGCTCCACTGTGCTCAGCTAAATATTCTTCAATTTGTTTAAATATTTCATCTTGACCCAGAAGATCCTTGGTAATTTACATTTGCATGAAACAAAGTATTCAAACTGTAACACTAAAAATGTTCTCAAAAGTCAGGCTGATAATACACTTTTACAAAAAGATATACATGTTGGGCATAGTGGTGCATGACTGTAATCCCAGCAGCTCAGGAGGCTGAGGCAGGAGAATCATGATTACAAAGCCAGCCTCAGCAACCTAGCAAGGTGCTAAAGCAACTCAGCAAGATCCTGTCTCTAAATAAAACATAAAAAGGACTGGGAATGTGGCTCACTAGTTAAACACCGTGGGTTCAATCCCTGGTACCACTCCCCCCCGCCCCAAAAAAGAAAGAAAAAGGTAAAGTAAATGGAATAATCTGTATAAATTTCTGAAAACAAAATGATCTGATTACACCATAAGAAAAAATTATAAAACATTAATAACACCAAACTGCCAGGCGCGGTGGCGCAAGTCTATAATCCCAGCACTTAAGGAGGCTGAGCCAGGAGAATCGCAAGTTCAAAACCAGCCTCAGCAACGGTGAGGCACTGAGCAACTCTCAGTGAGACCCTGTCTCTACATAAAACACAAAATAGGGCTGGGGATGTGGCTCAGTGGTCGAGTTCAATCTCCAGTACCAAAAAAAAAAAAAAAAAAAAAAACCCACCAAACTTTTGAAGTATTTAACATTCACAGCCTACTATGCTATATGACCTCAAGGAACCAGATTTAAATTCAAAAATCACTAAACTTAAAATGTTCTTTAATTCTTTTTAAAAATTTCTTTGTAGATGAAATTAATTTCTTTGTAGATGTATTTCTTTTTATGCAGATCTAAGGATTGAACCCAGTGCCACATTTATGAAGCAAGTACTTTGTCATTGAGCCCCAACCCCACTCTTTAATTCTTGATGTCACCTTTAATATCATCTTAGTTTGTTAGAATCCCTTGGACAGATCACACAAAATAAACTTGGAAAACAACAGAGAAATGAAAAATAAGTTAATGAAAAAACTACTTCAAAGTCTAGGAAACTACCTAATAAAATGCTATAGAAGGAAAGAAGCATGAAGGAATCTTTGGATTACTTCTTTATCTTGTTTAGAGATGGTTAGATAGCTGTATAAATATATTATGTTATAAATTTAATATTTGTGCATTTAAGTGTATTTGTGTATAAACAATAAACATCTAAATATTTTTAAAAATTTTAAAGACTAGGATTTTGAAGCTCACATCCATTATATCTGAAACACTAAGGATTAATAACATTATCTTATATTCCAACATAGAGAAGTTGGCAACATCTCCTCATGAGATCAATATTATCCATTTAATCAATTGTAATAAATGTGTCCACATGTTTGACTTTCAGATGTTGGGTGGTCCCTAAAACAAAACTAGGATTAACAGACAACCTAATACAATCATAATTCAGGTTAAATATTACCAAATCCAATCATCCAACCAAAAAGGTAATGACTTTAATAAGCTAAATATGGCACAATTTCAACAAAGAGAAGCCCAATAGCCCACACAACTCTAATCTTTCTATAAGAAAACATTTCTACAATTATATCCAAGTATAATGTCCTATATTTTCCGCATCCCTCCATGTTCCAGATCTATACAAATTTTTTAAATCTGAAAATAACCTTCTCCTAAGTCTCTTGACCAAACTGAGCACTAAACTTCCCTTCACTGTTCCTCATGGTTTCCAGATCCTTCCCCATTCTAATGAACTCACCTCAAAAATGAACCTTACTATTCTGAACACTATTTCTATTAAATGGGGAAAAGAGCCTACAATTATCTAAAACCCAGGATGGTTTTTATATAATCTCTAATAAACCAATCTTAAATTATGGTTAGAAACTGAACTACAGGACTTTCCATTTATACCTAAATTTTACATTTTAAATTTCTATTCATTAGAATTTAACATAAAAGCTGGGAGTGCTGGCATACGCCTGTAATCCCAGCACTTTGGGAGGCTGAGACAGAAGAATTGCGAGTTCAAAGCCAGCCTCAGCAACAGCGAGGCACTAAGCAACTCAGTGAGACCCTGTCTCTAAATAAAACACAAAATAGGGCTGAGGATGTGGCTCAGTGGTAGAGTAACCCTGAGTTCAATCCCTGGTAACCAAAAAAAAGAAAAAGTAAAGAAAAAAAAGAGAAATCTCAAATCCTGAAAACTAATAGATTTTTACTTGTCATAAATCTGCAAATCAAGTCATTTTAAATTAATAAAAAATGTCACACAACAGCCAAGTAAAACATCTTACCATACTCTCTTTATTCTCCTCACAGGAAACAAAAGATCCAGTGGAGACTTACTTTGGAAATGACCCCTCAATTATGCAGCTATAAAACCACATTCCTCTATCATGATCTAGACATTAGTTCAAGATTGGTATGGTCTGGCTACTGTATCCTCCAATTATCCTAAAAAAACAGGACTGCTTTAGCACAAATTATTTCAAACCACTGGATCTCAATGGAAGCACTAATGTGCCTTAGGGAGCATCATGTAAAGATTATTTTTTTCTCAGAGCCTATTTATTGTGTGCATGTGTCTTTGTATGTATGTGTGTGGGGGGAGGGTTCCTTTTCTGAAAGTACTCCATATTGTAGGTACTTCTTAGACATTGCTGAATTTTTGTTTGTTTTTGTTTTTGGTACAGTATTAAAAACCACGAAGGGCTAGAAGTGTAGCTCAGTGATAGAGTGCCAGCCTAGCATGTGCAAGGCCCCATGTTCCATCTCTGGCACCAAAAAAATTTTTTAAAGTGAGTAGAGGAGAAAATGTAACTGAAAAAAATAGTATTCATTTTGTTACTTTACTTCCTCTATTAACAAACCTTATTTTTACCCTACTATATTCTAATCATATACCTTATGAAAGGCTCCTCTACCTACTAAAAATGAAAAAGCCAACACAACCGTATATATTATCTAATATATTTTGTAAGTCTTTCCAAAGCTCAGAATTTTAACTTTAAAAACGATCAAAGAAACTCTATAACTAATTGGTCAAAATAAAGCAGATAACCACAGGATATTTAATAGATGCAAACATGTAAAGGCTCTTTCTGACAACTTACTGCTTCAATTATTAATCAGAATTTTGTTGCCATCAAAAAAATAAAATCCTTATATAAAGAGCATCTGGTAGTGGCTCCTGACTCTTAATTAAAACACTGGATACTATAGCAGCAGCAGGCATCTCTGCCATTCCAATAAAACCACATATTTCGGGCTGGGGTTATGGCGCAGTGGTAGCGTGCTCACCTAGCACACGTGAGGCACTGGGTTCAATCCTCAGCACCACATAAAAATAAAATAAAGATATTCTGTCCACCTACAACTAAAAAATAAAATATATTTTTTAAAAAAACAACACATATTTCTCTTCAACATATTTTTGGCATGTTATATACAAGATTTTAAATAAGCCCAGAGATGAAAAAAACAAAGCCCAACACAAAAACTTAAAACAATTCCTATAAAACATGAATGCATCATACAAAATATTATAGGACCCTACCATACCAATTTCCTCAAATAATGGGCTTTAGCGGCAATTTTAAATTTTTTTCCCCCTGATAACACACCCAGATAATTATTTACTTAAGAGAACCTACCACAAATATGGTCTAATCTTTCCAGGATAGCACAGAGGAAAGAGTCTCACATAAACTCTTCCTCAAAATAAGAGCTACAGATAAAGAAAACAGGTATTTATATGTAAAATGGATCCACACAATTGGTTGCATGATTAAATGAGATGTACCTGAAACACTTTTAATATTCGTAAACAATATGTCTGTGGACAGAGTTATTCTGCTATGGCCCAAATTTTAAAGGAAGCAGAGTATTTTTGCTTTTTACTTTGGAGAGAAAAAACAGGATTCTGTGAAATGTTTTATAAGATCTTATGGAAATAAGTACTTTAACAAATAAAATTATTTCCAATGAAAAGCACCAGTTTTTCAGTACACTGAGGCTTTGTAAATGTTCAAAAACACACTGCTGAGCCAGGGGTGGTGGCGTATGCCTGTGATCTCAGCGCTTTGGGAGGCTGAGACGGAATTGCGAGTTCAAAGCCAGCTTCAGCAATAGCAAGTTGCTAATCAACTTAGTGAGACCCTGTCTCTAAACAGAATATAAAATAGGGCTGGGGATGTGGTTCAGTGGTCGAGTGCCTTTGAGTTCAATCCCTAGTACCAAAAAAAAGCCCCCCAAAACCAAACAAATCAAACACACACACACACACACACACACACTGCTGAACCAAAAGATCTCTGTAACAGAATTCATCTCATCTAGTAAAAATCACAGTCAAGTATAATCAGGAAGGGGCACATAGAAACAAAGTGCTAATAGTATTCTTTTTAAGCTGTGTGGTGAGTACTCAAGTTCATTTCTTCTCTGTGCTACATTTGAAAACTGAAAACAAACCTTACCTCCCTTTGCTCCCTTATCATATAAACTAGCAAATAATAGGCAGGCACAGTGGCACACACCTATAATCCCAGCATTTTGGGAGGCTGAGACAAGAGAATTTTGAGTTCAAAGCCAGCCTCAGCAAATGCGCTAAGCAACTCAGCGAGACTGTCTCTAAATAAAACACAAAATAGGGCTGGGGATGTGGCTCAGTGGTCGAGTACCCCTGAGTTCAATCCCTGGTACCAAAAAGAAAAAGAAAAAGAAACAAACTCGCAAATAAATACCCTATAGCCCATTTGCAGTTTGAATAGTCTACTGTTTTTGTAGTTAAGTATGTTACAAGTTCATAATCTATACAGTTTTAAAGAAGAATGTTAACTGGAGTACCTGATCAGTTCCCTCTGCCCCACCAAAATTTTTATAAATTTTTAGTTTATGCTCTTATCCTCCCCATCAAAATTTTTACTTTATAAAATTCTGTCTATACAGCTCAGGAAGACACTAAATCCATGCTGACATTCCTTTTAAAACACAAAAGGGCTGGGAATGTAGGTCAGTGGTAGAACATTTGCCTAGCACACTAAGAGTAAGGCCCTCTGGGTTCAATCTCCAGCACTGCAAACAAACCCCCAACCCCAACACACACACACACACACACACACACACACACACACACACACACACGAGAAGTTTAACATAGTGGTTAAAAGCATAAACTCTTAAGAGTAGAATGTCTCTCATTAAAATTTATTTCATTCCGTGGCAGTTTTAAAGTTGAGCTGCTATGTAAGTTACAGGGCATTGTCACTACTTAAATATGGAACATGTGCAGAGGGAAACAAAGTAAAACATTGCACTTTATAGTTAAGTGGAAAATGCAATGCCTTAAATAAAACAGTATTTAAAGTTGGCAAAAAAATTTTTGTTCTTTCAGTATTCTTTCTGATTCCATATTTTCAACCTTCCAGCAGGAGATGATCTGCTTCCCCTCTACATTAGCAAAAGTGTACCTCTAACACAACTCTTCTCCCATGTTTATCAAACATCTTCAAAGTTGGTGAAAATTTCTTACTTTATCTACAAAACTTTAAGAAGTATGGAGGGGGCTTCAGATTTTATAAAAAATTCTTCTACCTAGGTAGTCTGCATATAGTACATGCTCATTTTTTTTTCAAATGTTTTAGTTGTAGGTGACACAATATCTTTATTTTATTTTTATGTGGTGCTGAGGATTGAACCCAGTGCCTTATGCGTGCTAGGCGAGCACGCTACCACTGCGCCATAATCCCAGCCCCCATGCTCATAATTTTTTAAGTAGATATTTTAATGATGCTATTTGAAATGGAATAAAATGCACGAATATTAGTAACCTAGAGTCATTAAGTCTCATATTCTCCTGGTGTTTGAAATGTTTTCTGAATCCCAGTCCACAAACTGACTGCTTTAATTTATACTGTGGAAAAAAGGACAAATCTGTGTGCAAACTCTGGTGACTTACACAAGCTTTTAGAGTAGCTGGACATACACATGGTATTTTCATGCTACAGGGTATTCAATTTCAAAAATGTCTGTTTTTTAACCCACGAATCAACCAACAAATCCTTTTGCATAGCAAATCTCCCAGCAATACAGCTATGTCCATTTTGAAACTTAGAAAATATTACTTTTCAAGCCGGGCGCGGTGGCTCAAGCCTGTAATCCCAGCACTTAGGGAGGCTGAGACAGGAGAATCGCGAGTTCAAAGCCAGCCTTAGCAACGGCAAGGTGCTAAGCAACTTAGCGAGACCCTGTCTCTACATAAAACACAAAATAGGGCTGGGGATGTGGCTCAGTGGTCGAGTACCCCTGAATTCAATCCCCAGTACCAAAAAAAAAAAATTACTTTTCTCTTGTATAACTTCCTCCTTTTCCAAGAAGTGTTAAGAACAATCTCAGAAATGACACTAAAAAGCAATAGTGAATTGTGAGCTCAAAAGTATAGAACCATGGCTCCTGTATAAGAACACTATATGCTCAAAGCTGAAAGACAGCACAGAAGACACAATTGCTATCTTTGAATACTTAATGTGTTGCTCCTTGTAGAAGAGACAGATCCTTTTTTCTTTTCCTTTCTTCTTTTGTGTGTGTATGTGTGTGTGTGTGTTCATTCCAAAAGCAGGACAAGTCGTAAGAAGTCAATTTCTGATATAAGAGAAGAACATTCTGAAAATTACAGCTGTCTACAACCAAAAGAGGTAGTGAATATTACATCACTGGAAAAAAAATTTTTTTTGAGTACAAGACTGGTTTTTAGGGATAATGCAGAAAAGGTAAGTATGTGATAAAGCACTTAATTATATAAGCCCAAAACTCCCCTTTGAGTGTTCTTGAATTTTTTAAATACTTAACCACAGAAGTAAGGGCCTGATGTACAAAATGAACAATGCAAAGGATATGCTTGTCTGCCATATGCTAAAGTTTATGTGGGCAACAAGCATATCGGGCAACTAACACTCCAGAGGCTAGAACAATCAGTTACTATTTGACTTTGTGATCCAATTTTCTTTATCCAAGTAGAGCTAATTTAAGTAGAGTTCTCCTCTAACTTTATTTGAAGAGCTTCATGCCATCCTTGAGACAACTATAAATCTACTGTCCCTCTGATTCCTAACCCACCAAATGAAGGACAATAAATCTCTTAGATTCATAAAACTTACAAATGGGAAGAAAAAAAGAAAATGAATAACTGGACTCTAATAACGCCTCTACTATAGCAGACTTGCTATCAGAACTATTGGATGATACAATAAACGTAGTTTAATATATTCATATTTGTCTCACATACTCCTTAAGATACTAAGAAACAATTATGACTATAAGGCAAGTAGAAGCTTTTTTTTACAAGGAAGCAAGATATTAATAAGCTACAACATAAATCCTAAAAGTACATGGAGATTCATTAGATTTTTTTTTTTTTTTTGTGGACAGAAACACTGCATACTTGGAAATTTCCGTAGTAAAAACCTAAAGAGCCACTGCTGGGCATAGTGGCACACAGCTATAATCTCTGTGACTCAAAATGCTAAAGGACTGCAAATTCAAAGCCTTATTAGCAAGATGCTGTCTTACAAAGGCAGGTAGGGGAAAAGGAGTGCTGGCTGGCAAAATAGCTCCATGGTGGAGCACTTGCCTAGCATGTGCAAGCGCTGGGTTCAATACCCAATAACACCAAATACGAAAAAAAGGAAGAAAGGAAGGATGGAAGGAAGGGTCCTTATGTACAAAACTCAATATACTCACTTACTATAGACATGATATTAGTATATTTTAAATTACATTAAATATTTTCCAATAGGTAATGATCCAGCATCCTCTTAACTTCTAAACTTACTTGAAATCAAATCTGAAAATAAGCTATTATTTTCCATATACTCTAAATTTCAGGGGGAAATTCTTAAGCATTATTTTAAAACAGCTGCATTACCAAAATTGAATAACTTTTCACTGACATAAAGGACTGAAAAATGTTATCATATAATAGGTTTTCTGCTTTTGTAACCAGCATGCAGAGGGGCTTCAGATCAGACTTGTTAGTATAATCCACTGTAAAATTAACTGTTCTGATCCCTTAGAATTACTTTAAATAGAATTATTATTACCTCTATACTTCTAAAGACATTCAAAACCTAGGAAATGTGTCTTATTTCTGTGTAACAGCTAAGACTTACTGTTTATAAACAGTAAAAAAAAAAAACCATACATCAGTGTGGCATTAAGCTGAGAGTAAAGTGATAAAAGATTCCAGTCCTGGCTCTGAATCAATTTTACTATCAACATGTCACTCCAAACCTTCTGGGTCATGGAGCTCATCCATAATATAACTGAGAAGAGATGATTTATTTATTTTTTGGTACCAGGGATTGAACTCAGGGGCACTCAACCACTGAGCCACATCCCCAGCCCTATTTTGTGTTTTATGTAGAGACAGTGTCTCACTGAATTGCTTAGCGCCTCGCCATTGCTGGGGCTGGCTTTGAACTCGCGATTCTCCTGTCTCAGCCTCCCTAAGTGCTGGGACTGCAAGCGTGAGCCACCACACCTGGCTGATGATTTTAAAGACTCCATCTTGTTCTCAAGTTGTACAATATAATGATGTACATGCTGAGTACATGACAGGCACACACCTACCATACACATGAGTATATGATAGGTTCCACATCTTTATCCTAGCTATAGTGACGGTACTGTGGATGAACCTATACAAATATGCAAGGCCAGTTAAATGTGATCAAAGACTGAGAATATGGGTTATGAGAATATGGGTTAAAATATCACTAAGGTCCTTTTCTTATCTAAAAATCATCATTATATGTTGCAAATAAAACTCTGAAAAGTTGTAAAAAATTTGTAAATCATCCAGAAAACTAACTCTGCTGACTCTTTAACATAAAGGGAAATCTCTGAATAGGAATTTCCTGACACCCAGTATCTGTAACACCTATTCAATTATGTTATCAGAGGAAGATGTTACTTTCTGTGGCATACTGAAATCAAGAGTATGGCCAGGACAGAGTCAAACTAAGCATTTGAAAATACTACCTTTTTGTGAACAACAGACTAATAGGATTCAGTTGGAAGAACAATACTGTTGTGATGTTTGTATTGAATATGTGTAACAGATAATTCCCTAATTCTAACAATACTGTATTCACATAAATGATTGGTGAACTGCTAATATTCTGGCATTGGCAAACTGTTAATATTTTAAGTCCCACTTCATAAAGTCCATTAACTAATACAGTAATGTAAAAATGATCCAGGTGAAAATATGGATTTCTTTTATAGGGTAAGAGCAATTCATATAGGTTTATTTATAATTATGGAATCAATAAATGTAAAAAAGCAATCCTTCCCAATCTACATATGGGTAATGTAGTACAAACGTGTTCTGCTAAAAAATCAACACTGAGAAGTGTAGTTGTTGATATCTCTTTTGTGAGCTAATTTATTTTGCAAAAAGACTGCCAGAAGATGAAGTACAGTGGTGCATGCCTATAATTCCAGTTACTTAAAAAAATAAAAAGGGTTGAGGGTTGGACTGGGGTTGTGGCTCAGTGGCAGAGCGCTTGCCTTGCACATGTGAGGCACTGGGTTCAATCCTCAGCACCACATAAAAAATAGACAAAATAAAGACACTGAGCCCATCTATAACTAAAAAATATTTTAAAAATATTAAAGGGGCAGGTGTTGAGGGTTCAGCTCAGTACTATGAGTGCCCTTGGGTTCACTTCTTAGTACTGGAGGAAAAGGAAAAAGAAAGAACAAGATTTTGCAGTGTCAATATGTTGAGAAAGGTATCCTGGGTATAAGACAAGAAAAGAATACAGCCTTAAAAGAAGCATAAAGTCAAGCAAGCAGGGCTGGGCATATAGCTCAATTGTAAGGTACTTGCTTAACATGTATAAAGCCTTGGTTTCACTTGGGGTTGGGGGGACGCCGCACACACACAACCAAGCAAGTAATGGTAGAAATGATAGAGAGGGGACTACTGTATTTAATTTAAAGCTGAAATAATTCAAAGATATTAGTAGTAAATATCTATAAAATGTTTGTGAACTAGAGAGAGTGAGTTTGGGTTTCTTTAAATAAAGAGCCTGACTGACATGGTGTACATGTGAAAAAATTGAATGGAGATGTAAGTCGGTACTGTGGTACTGTGATGATTTAACCACAAATGCCTTCCCTATTTAAATATTCCAATCAGTACTGTTAGTACACATACCTCGGAGAATTCTTTCCTCATGGCAACGAAGAAAGTCCCAGATTCTAACAGTGCCGTCATCAGAGCATGTAGCAAATTTATTATCCGTGGGTGAGAAACTGTTACGTGAAGACACACAGCAGGGGAAAGAAGTCAGCATTTAACAGATTATCTGTGCTTCTCAGACAGGGAAAAATAAAAACACTGTGCTGCATTATAAAAAGGAGATGAAGTATCCAGTGAAGAAGCCCTTAAAGAAAATGTTGACAACTAACACACGCATCTCATCAAAAGAAGACTTCAACAGAGTAGTTGTTTCAGTTTTCAATCATCAATATTCACACAATTTCAGGAGTGTATTGTCCTAATGCTACCCATGCTCCTCTCAGCATAATTCCTATCATACCAGCAAAACACAAGGAGCTGCCATAAGTGTTGGGACTCAATATATTTGTTCAATATTCCTGCATATAGTCATTTAAATCACACAGGAATACGGCTCAAAAAAAAAAAATCAGCATTGGTTTCTGTCTCAGACACTTTGTGGAATGATACACTGAAAAACTTAGGGCAGGCTATTAAAGATCAAATAATAGGCATTCCTACATACAATGTTTCTTGTTTATGCAAAAGGTCTGTGGAAAAATGTTCACACCTTACTGCCAAGCTAGCAAATGAATGTCATACAAAATAGGGACGCTCAAGTTTGTGTTTAAAGCCAAAGAATCTGTTGCAAAAGAGGGAGCCAGTATTACTTCGCCAGCAGTGAAAGGCCATCAAGTTTCTCAACTCTAAGAACTCCCTTGAACTTCTGAATCTTATAGAAAGGACCAATTGTGAAAACTCGAGGTATGGGCGTGACACTAAGGTCAAATCTATAAAGCAGAAGCACATATATCCAACGATTTTTGTGATTCTGAAAAAAGAAACAAGTGACTACAGTGGATGGTGTTTCTATAGAGTCAACCTCCTCTCACACATGGGTAGCACAACCTTAAAGAATGCTGCGTAGCTTTATTCTGAGGCTGCAGCAATTCTTCAGGCTTTTTTTTTTTTTTTTTTCTGGTGACTTCTTCCCCCCAGTTTTACTATACATATCTCATTGATATGTAAAAACATACAACTCACTGAAAATATTAAACTCCACTTATTATACATTTGAACAGCTGATGTTAACAGAGAATCAGAAGAAAAAGTCCTAGAGTCTTCTTGACAAAGGTCTGCTTACAGCTGCAAAGCTTGAAGAACCCATTCATTAACCCATTAATGTTTGCCACATCCAGAGTTATCTGTGAGGGTTTATAGTCCTATACTTTCCTTTTGAAGTCGTGGCATAACCAAGCCAACCAGGTCTTCACTTAAGCCTTTTTTTCTTGTATTTTGTGTGAATTCTGAAGGTGTTTTCTGTAGGCTTTAGATTTTATTCAGTTGTATGATTAAAGACTGAATTCTTTATTTGGAATGAAATATTCTTGTCTTACAAAGTAGATAATAAAAAGGAATAACGTATACACATTATTAACCATAAATGAAAAGAGAAAACCAGTGCAAAATGCGGCAGACAATACATCTCTAACATATTGCAAAGGCTGATACCAGGACAACACTACTTCAGAAAGGTGCCAGCAAAATGGTGAATGTGTGAAAACAAGGAAAAATATTGTGTTTATAGGGTGCAGAAAGTTTCCCAGAATCTGACAGAGCCCATGCATCTCTGCACCCAGAATACACTTAGAGAATAATTTAACCATGACAATAGGGACTACAGAAAATGGTATATTGTGTATAAACCTGGCCTCTCTAATCGCCTCCTTATGTGCCTGGAACATCTTGACGTTGTTCATGTTCGACTGCCAATATTTCACATATCCTCCGTGGTCTGCTGTTAACATCCACATGTCATTATGTGACCAAGTCATGGCCCTCACTGGGCTATCGTGAGCCTGTGAAAACAAAATATTTATAAGGGACTGTGTCAAAGAACGCATGATCAAAGGCTTACAGGAGCATGTATTAACTCACAGCAATAAATCATCCACTATAAAGTTTCACAGTGCCAATAAAGTGACTACATTTCAGATTCCATATAGCACCATAACATCAGCTATCATCTGATGATCAGTATTACCTGTAATATTGTTTCAAAATTGAAAGTGAGTCCATTCCATAATGTGAACTCTCCACTAGAAGCTCCAGTGACCAACCGTCTTCCTTCTGGAGTCCACTGTGGAGGAGGGGGAAAATGACAAGTTACATCTGGGCAAATTCACCCATTTTTAAAACATTTACAAAGTTTGGATTTTTTTTTAACACATCCAGTAATCAATACTAAGTTGACAATACTTTCACTTAAGTGTAGCTCAGCTTTATAAGCAAGTATTTTGTCAGAAAAGAACCTATATTAACACCATGCAGGGAAAGTACATTATGAAGAAACATAAATATACACTAAATTATAAACACCCATGCACTCTAAAAAGCATTTCAAAACAAAATACACCATTTTCCTAAGCTACATAGTAGATTAACATAAATAAGGTGATTGGTCACCAGAAAAATTCAACTGAAAGAGTTGATGTCTTAGAACTGCCATTCCACTAATGCAGGCAGAAAGTTATTGGTGTTTTATTTACAAAAAAAAAAAAAAGATAACAGTAAGTACCAAGGTTAAGGCTATCAAACGTCTCCTGCAAATAAACATACTTAAAATTTGGTTAAGCCAGGCGCAGTGGTGCGTGCCTGTAATCGCAGCACTTTGGGAGGCTGAGACAGGAGAATCATGAGTTCAAAGCTAGTCTCAGCAATGGCAAGGCGCTAAGCAACTCAATGAGACCCTGTCTCTAAATAAAACACAAAATAGGGCTGGGGATGTGGTTCAGTGGTCGAGTACCCCTGAATTCAATCCCCAGTACCCTCGAAAAAAATCTTTTTTTTTTTTTGGTTAAGCTCTCTGCCATTCACAGTGCTAACTAAGTCTTATGCTGATCTACTCTCAAAACCATTGGAACCACAACTAATATTACACAAATATTTTAATTCACAACATGCATACTGAATCAAATATGTGATGTGCTAGACAACTCAAAACATTCATGATGTTGTTTTTTCTTACTTTTTATTCTTAGCTTCTACAATGGATTATAATACACTAATTTTCCTTACAGGATGTAAATACACAAAATGTCAAAATAATTCTATTTTCCAAAATAAAACATATGTCAAAGACTTGAAAAATACAAGTAATCTATAAAAATAGGAGAAAATATATAAAATAAACACTATTTGGTAAATTACACAAACATGTGACAATTTGACTTTTTATTGCTTAGTTATAAGCCAAGGTTTGTGATTATTATGAATGAAGTCTGCCTACTTTCCTATTATCTGATATGGATACCAACCAGTTAACAATGCATATAACCAAACTTAAGACACAGAAACCATGGTGTTTATGGGCTGGGATTGTAGCTCAGTGGTAGAGCGCTTGCCTCACATGCATGAGGCACTGGTTTGATCCTCGGCACCACATAAAAATAAAGAATGAAAGAAATTGTGTCCATCTACAACAACAACAAAAAACCATGGTGTTCATTTTCTTAATACCTTTAGGCTGCTCGGATTTTATTCATTTCAAAATGATTTTCTGTATTTTCTTTTTAATATGAGGATATTAAAATTAGCTATACAGCAAAACCCACTGACCAAGTCTCTTGATAATGAAAATTATACTACTTACTGCTCGGTTCTACTTACACAAAAGTGTTTTTTTAGTGATATTTCTATTGCCTTAGGCCTCTAAAGCAAACAGGAGACCTAAGACCAACTGCAACAATTTCTATGTAGCTCAAGCTGGTGTCTTTCAGCCCCTCCCAGTTCTCCCTCCTATCTGCATACCTCTCAAATATCACATCTGCTTACTCTGTTCATTTGCCATTAATGTTTGCCACGACTGGCTTTTTTTTCTTCCTGTCCTTTATTTTTTCAATTATTTGCTCAATGTTGACTATTAATCATCATATACCTCTGAGCACTGCTAACCAATAAGTACATTTTTAGAAACTGAAATAATCAAAACACAAAGAATATTATTATGCTATAATCTATAGGAATATAAACTGAATGCCCGGGAAATAGGGATGAAAAAATGTTTTACTGCAAATCACTCCAAATTTAAAATTTTTAAGCCATGTGAATGCATGACTGTAAAACTGTATTTTAAAAATTTCAGTATAAATGTATTGAGCATCTACTATATTCTTTCATGGGGCTGTAAGTATGTACCACACAATTCTTCAGCTACCTTTCAGGTATTTCTCATTCAATTTAGGATGCTGTTTTCTCAACAGTAACAAAAATATTTCTACTGAAAGCTAAGTCTGAAACAACTGCAATTTTGTATACATGAATTCAGAGAATTGTAAGGAAACTGCAGCATGAAGAAAAAACAATTTAAAATTAATACTTTACTAACACTGAATAAATGACTATTTTAAGATAAAATTATGAAAAATAAACTAATCATTATCCCAGATACCCACTTAAGATAATGTTTGATTTATCTGCTTTCTCAAATACATCTGCAGACTAACAGAGGCTTAATTTTCCAAAACATAAAAATATAATATCCAACAGAATACTTACCCTGACAACAAATACTGGACATTTTACTTTATTTGTTGATGTCCGAACAAACTTTGTTGTTACTGCATTCATAGGATTATTCAACATTCCTATAGGTGGAACCAGCTGCAAAACAAACAAACAAAAAAAAGACACTGTGTTTTTAGAGCTCCTGATTACACTCAGGGCGGAAACTAGGGCAATAGCAAGGTAATTATTTCAACATTTTAAAAACAAATTACAGGCAGGCTTGGTGGCACACACCTATAATTCCAATTACTTGGAAGCCTGGGGCAAAAGGATCACAAATTCGAGGGCAGCCTTGGCAACTTAGTGGGGCCCTGTCTCAAAATTTAATAAGTGAAAAGATTTGGGATGCAGCTCAGTGGTAAAACACCACTGGGAGAGGAGAGGTGGGGAGAAGTGGAGAGAGGTAGGAAGAGGAGGGAAGGGTAAGTATGAATTCAGAGCTACAAAATCTTTTTAAATAATATAGCCAGGCACGGTGGTGCACACCTGTAATCCCAGCAGCTCTGGAGGCCGCCAGGAGGATTATGAGTTCAAAGCCAGCCTCAGCAACAAGGATGTGCTAAGCAACTCAGTGAGACCTTGTCTCTAAATAAAACAAAATAGGCCTGGGGATGTGGCTCAGTGGTCAAGTACCCCTGAGTTCAATCCCCAGTACCAAAAAAAGTCAACCCCATTGAACGTGTTCACACTGAGTTTAAAGTTTAGAATTTCCAAGTTAAAAATTAATTAAAGTTTAAAATGTTAAGTTTACAGTTTTAGATTAACTTTCCTATTACAAGACTTTTAAGTTCAATCTTTTATTAAACACCGCTTTATACCCCAAATCAAAAGTTCATCCATCATGAGTTTTAATAAAAGGAATGTTTAAATTGAGACAAAATATAATACAAATGTATTATATTAGCCTGTAATCCCAGCACTTTGGGAGGCTGAGACAGGAGAATCGTGAGTTCAAAGCCAGCCTCAGCAATGCAAGGCACTAAGCAACTCAGTGAGACCCTGTCTCTACATATAATACAAAATAGGGCTGGGGATGTGGCTCAGTGGTCAAGTACTCCCTGAGTTCAATCTCCGGGACCAAAAAAAAAAAAAAAAAAGTGTTATGTTGCTCTTTCAGGAACCTTTTATTTTAATTACAAAAATGTAGAAAGAAAAGAACACTAAGAACTTGAATTCACTTATTTTTAGGCTTAAATGTCAAAGAGATTTTTATTCAGCTTATATGACCTATCTTATACTTACATCATTATAGTAACCTGCGTCAGGCTGAATTGCCCTCATATCTCTCTGATCTCTTTGCCATATTCTATTCTGTTAAAATAAACAAACAGATCAATTATTAAGTATGCTGTCTGATTATCAATGTGGAATTATTAACCAAATGTAAGGTATATTAAATGGGGAGAAAACAGGATTCAAAAATGTTATTTTCTAAAACACAGATAACAGTGGTTCTTAAAGAGATTTCTCCTTTCCTACTGACATCGTAAATTTCCGTGTTTACTTCACTCATATTAGCTCCTACCCCACTCATCTAAGATACTGTTGACTCCAACAATTTCTCACTAACCATACCTTAACAGAAAGAAACAGGATAGCAGGTAGACAGATATCCCAGATTTTTCCAAAACCCTCAGCACAAAACAATTCCTTATATCTTTTTTAATATTTTTTGTTTGTTTTAGTTGTCGATAGGCTTTATTTTTATTTATTTATATGTGGTGCTGCTAAGGATTAAACCCAGTGCCTCCCATATGCTAGGCAAGTGCTCTACCACTGAGCCACCACCTCAGCCCCAATTCCTTATATCTTACCCATGAGCTTTCTGAATTTCTCCCATATTCTACTGCCTAAGGTTGGGGGCCTTCAGTGTAAAAGCCTGATATTCACCAGGCTCTGGGCAATCCCCCAAACTGCCCAAAAAAAGTAAGGCAGAGTGGTACACACCTGTAATCTCAGTGATTTGGGAGGCTAAGGCAGGAGGATCACAAGCTCAAAGACAGCCTCAGCAACTTAGTGAGACCTTTTTCAACAAAAAGGGCTAGGAATGTAGCTCAGTGGTAAAGCGCCCCACCCCTGAGTTCAATCCCCAGTACCAAAAACAAAACAAACAAACAAACAAACAAAAAAACCCTGTCACCTAATCTAGTTTCCCAACCAAAATCTATAGAAAAGTCTAAATCTATCTTTACCTCTGGCTGCCTTTTTCCAGAGTGTGCAGCATGCGACTTAGACTACATGCAAATAGGTTTTTGATTGCAGGTCTAAGGTAAAGAGCTGACAGATTTTCATAGGAAGCCAGAGCAGACCAAAACCCAATGAATGTAACAGTAATATAAGAAAGTTAAGAAAAGTAACTAAAGAACTAATAAGGGCAGAAGGTAGGGCTGAGGGAAGTGTAGGCTGACCCCTACCTTGCCTTTACTTACCATCTCAGAGTTGCTTCCACCCTACAGATTATAGTAGGATCTCAATCTTAATTAGAGTCCTTTTTACAACTAGAAGAGCTAAGTGCTATCAAGCACTTGGAAGAGGGAGAATCCATGTTCCCGGTGCCAGTGTCTCTTGACACCCAAAGTTGCAGTTCCAAATGTGTACTCTCATACAAATATCACTGTATTAGTAGTCTCTTATTATTTCATATATACTAGGGGTTTAATAAATGCTTTAACATTGGCCTGCACATTAAAGTACCTTATTTTGATCTGTTAGGAACTTTGAGAACAAAGACAATTTCTAAAATGAAGTTCTATCTTGAACAATTTTTCAAAAGATGAGTCATGCACCAATTTTTTAAAAAGTGAACTGAGGTAAGCTGAGGCCCTTTTTAACATGTCCTCATCTGAAATTCCAGTTCACCCAACTAATTTAAGCAATACAAGCATAATTATTTCTCTACATTTAGAAAACTTTCAAGAAACCAAAATTTGGTCATCTTACCTCCAAATACTTAATTACGGATGGATTGTAGTCTATGGTTTTCCGGTTTACAGCTTTTCTCATTCGTTTTCCATCAAAGGTAAGCTGCTGCATTGCTTGCTGCTGTGCAAAGTCAGGTCGCTTATAAAACAGTTGTCGAGGTGCCTGATGTTGGAACCGTGGCATATGGAAAAAACGAGGAGGAGAACCAATTTCTGTGGCCATGGTGATGTTTTCCGTCTATTACACTAGGACAGGGAAAAAGCACTTTCACTACAATATCAGCACTCTCCTTCCTGCCAGAGCTAAGGATCAAACCCAGAGCCTTGCACTTGCTAGGCAAGCACTACCACTGAGCAACATCCCCAGATCATGAAAATATTTTTAAATGCACATTTTTTATGCTTTCCCCCTTTTATAACATATATTATTTTTACTTTTCAATCAATCTACTTAAAATAAAAATGAAGCCAGGCACGGTGGCGCAAGCCTATAATCCCAGCATTTAGGGAGGCTGAGACAGGAGAATTGCGAGTTCAAAGCCAGCCTCAGCAATGGCGAGGTGCTAAGCAACTCAGTGAGACCCTGTCTCTACAGAGAACACAAAATAGGGCTGGGGGTGTGCACTCAGTGGTCGAGTGCCCTGAATTCACTCGCCGGTACCAAAAAAAATAAAAATAAAAAATAAATAAATAAAAATGAAATTAATGGCAGAGACCAATTATACATTTGAAAAGGGGTGCTATGTATAAAACACTAACAAAGATCCAATTCAACGTTTTCTATACACACATGAGGAAAATGACTCAGGTCAAATGCAAAACAATTTGTCAAGTAAAACTTGTACTGAGCCAGGCATGGTGACACACGTCTGTAATACCAGCAGCTTGAGAGGGGGAGACAGGAGGATCGTGGATCTTGAGTTCAAAGCCAGCTTCAGGAACAGCAAGACACTAAGCAACTCACTGAGACCTTATCTCTAAATAAAATACAAAATATGGCTGGGGATGCCGCTCAGCACCCCTGAGTTCAATCCCCAGTACTCCCCACCTCACACCGCCCAAAAAAGCAACAACTTATACTTAAAAAAAAAAAAAAGGCCTTTGACTTTTCCTTGGGGCTAGGTTTGTAGCTCAGTGGTAGGGCACTTGCTTAGCACATGTGAGGCACTGGGTTCAATCCTAAGCACATAAAAATACATACATACATACATACAAAAAACTTTTCCTTGAATATATAGATGTACTACTTGTAGTCCAGAATAAAGATTCGGCATGAAGAAAAGAAAAAAATACAAATGCATTTCAAATGAAGAGCCAGCCCTAAATTGAACAAAAACAAACCACCTCACCATACAGTGATCAGGCTTCACATGTGCTTCAGTTCCACATCATGCAAACCATTAAGTTATGTGGCCAATCTGTAAAACGAGGCTAGTACAGATAATCTCTTTTCACTCAAAGATACTGTTTTGCAAGAAATACATTATTCCTTTAGTCAATCTAGTGACTAATCTACTCAAAAAATTGGCACATACACTTAGTTATCCATAACTGTGTGCACAAGTCCGTGTCTGCAATATAATTTTGCTTCTAGTCCCAACTATTCACAAAGTACCCTTTTTTACAGTGTTAGTCATATACTATTGTAATTTACAGTTGAACATAAAACTGGATAGGAAAAAACATAAATGCTTTTTTTTTTTTTAAAAGAAAAGTCAGGACAGTTGGGCAAGTGATACACACCTATAATT
This sequence comes from Geosciurus inauris, assembly GCA_004024805.1. Lineage (NCBI taxonomy): Eukaryota > Metazoa > Chordata > Mammalia > Rodentia > Sciuridae > Geosciurus > Geosciurus inauris. Next base: position 157,792 of record PVHX01002533.1, read on the forward strand.
GAAGTGACTCAGGAAGCTATAACAGAAGGGAAGGATCACAAGTTCAAGGCCAGCCTTAGCAACTTAGCAAGGCCCTATCTCAAAAAACAAATAAAACAAAAAACAAATAAAAAGGGATGGGGATATAGCTCAGTGGAAAAGTGCCCTGGAATTAAGTTCACAGTACCAAAAAACAGTACCCTGCCCCCAACCAAAAAAAAAAAAGTCATGACAATTTTCACGTTTCTGAAAGATGCTAAACAATTAACTCAATTATAGAACCTATACCTTTAACTAAGGTAACAAAAACTATATACAAGGACTAACAAAAAACCTCAACTCTGGGGATAAAGAACAGTAGAATGAATAGGAAGGTATCATTAAGAGAGGTAATTCAAACTGGAAAAAGACACAAGAATATGGAAAGACCTCCCATGTTCACGGACAGGAAGAATTAATGCTGTTAAAATGGCCACACTACCAAAAGGAATATACAGATTCAATGCAATCTCCATCAAAATACCAATGACATATTACAGAACAATAACAAGTCCTAAAATTTATTTGAAGAATAAAAGATCCAGAGAAGCCAAAGCAATGCTGAAGACATCACCATACTTGACTTCAAAATACACTACAGATCTACAGTAATAAAAACTGCATAGTATTGGCAAAAAAAAAAAAAACAGACACAGAAACCAATGGTACAGAAGACACAAAGAAAAACTCACACCTCTAGTCATGTGACCATCGGCAAAGGTACCAAAAACATATACTGGAGAAGAGACAATCTTTTTAAAAAACGGTGCTGCGAAAACCGGTTATCCACACGTAGAAGAATGAAACTAAACCCTATCTCTAACCCTGTACAAAAATCAACTCAAAAGGCATCAAAGACCTAAGAATTAGACCAGAAACCATCCAACTCCTAGAATAAAACATATGGTCAACACTCCAGCATATAGGCACAGGTAACAACTTTCTCAACAGGACTCCTTAAAGCTCAGGAAATAGTGTCCAAGATTTCATGAATAGGATGCCATTAAATTAAAAAGCTTCTCTATAACAAAGGAAACAACAGGAATGTGAAGAGAGAATCTAAACCTTTGCCAGCTACTCTTCTGACACGATTAGTACCTAGAATATATAAAGTACTAAAAACTTTACAACAAAAATCCAAACAACCCAATTAATAAATGGAAAAATGAATTAAACAGACACTTCTTAAAAGACATACAAATGGCCAACAAATATATGAAAATATGTTCAACATCATTAGCAATCAGGGAAATGCAAATCAAAAATACACTATTTCATCTCACACCAGTGAAAATCGGTAGTCATCAAGAATACAAATAATAAGCTGGGCGCGGTGGCGCAATCCTGTAATCTCAGCACTTAGGGAGGCTGAGATAGGAGAATTGTGAGTTCAAAGCCAGCATTAAGCAACTCAGTGAGACTCTGACTCTACATAAAACACAAAAATAGGGCTGTGGCTCAGTGGTCGAGTGCCCCTGAGTTCAATCTCCAGTACCAAAAAAAAAAAAAAAGAATACAAATAATAAATGCTAGAGAGAATGCGGGGAAAAAAGGAACACGTTTACACTGTTGGTAGGTTAAAAATTAGTACAACCACTATGGAAATCAGTATGGAGGGTCCCCAATGGAACCACCATGACCCAGCTATACCACTCCTTGGTATTTATCCTGAAGAATTAAAGCTATCATATTAAGTGATACATGCATACACATGTTTATAGCAGCACAGCTCACAACAGCCAAACTATGAAACCAGCCTAGGTGCCCATCAATGGATGAATGGATAAAGAAAATATGGTATATATACACAATGGAGTTTTATTCAGCCATAAAAATGAAATCATGTCATTTTCAGGAAAATGGATGGAATTAGAGACCATTATATTAAGCGAAATAAATCAAATTCAGAAGGTCAAGGGTTGTATGTTTTTTTTCTAGATGTGAAAACTAGAGAGGAAAAAGGAAAAACAAAGGAGGGAACGGACCTTTGAAAATCAGAGATTAGTCGAGGAAAGGGACCACGGGGTTGGGGTGGGGATGCTGGAGCGTGCATTGGCCAAATTACATTGTTTTACTGTATATGTGTATAAATATGTAACAACAAATCCCATCATTTACAACTATAATGCACCAATAAAAAATGTGGGGGAAAAAAAGAACTGCTCAGTGAGCAGTAACTACTTGCCAGGTATGGGGAGGAGGGGGGTGCACAAACACACACAGACAAAAACAGAGAAACAGAGGTAGACAGAGTTCTCAAGAATTTAACAGTTACCAGTACAGAAAAGCTCAAAAAGAGAGCAACATGAGGATCTATTAACTACCACTAGTACAATGAATGCATGTCAAGCATTATTACAGGCAAGAGGGATACAGTGTAGAAATCTCCCAAAACACATGTCCTTAACAAGCTTAAGGTAGCCAGGCACAGTGGCTCACGCCTGTAATCCCAGTGGCTTGGGGGGCTGAGGCAGAAGGATCGTGAGTTCAAAACCAGCCTCAGCAACTCAGTGAGACCCTTTCTCTAAATAAAAATACAAAACAGAGCTGGGGGTGTGTCTCAGTGGTCGGTGCCCCTGAGTTCAATCCCTGGTACAAGAAAGAAAAAAAAAAGCTTAAGGTGAGAGGAAAACAAAATAAATAAGACTATTTCTCATTTACTCAGCATACCACAGCCAATATAATCTTTTCCCCAACCAAACACAATCCAAAATAATCTATTCCTCAACAAATGTTTCAAACTGGTAACTAGCAAAATTTTACTATAGTACATCTCCAACTAAAAACAGGAACAAAGTATATTTCTTATAGTAAAATGACCTAGCTAAAAATAAACTAATTCACAAATTTGGTCCAAAATCAATTTTCTAACTGCTTCATACAATGCAGTGCAATGAGCTTTCAATTCAAATTGAGGTTAGAGAGCTGAGGCTCTGGCTTCAAAAACAAAGCCAAAAGTCCCACACCCTGAAGGATCATAAACAGGCTTAAAGTATAAAGTACCAGTTTTTCTTTAAACCAAACATTATATCCTAGTGGTGGTTCTTAAAATCAAAAAGGCTGATAAGCAACATTAATTTCTGCTACCACTGTACATCAATAAGCCAAAGAAAATCACATAGCTTCTGTCCAGTATGGGTAGGGTGCCTGACCCATGGTAGCTATGACACCAGAATTTGGTCCAATTATCAAATCCAAAATTTCTTCTAATCAAAGCATCTGGTCAGCATAAAAGCTTTTCTGAAACTGAGATAACAGATTTCTAGCCAAAAGCAGATTAGTAGTGCATTAACTAACTAGGATAGCAAATACAATTACTGTAGTGCTCTTAAAAATAAAAGTAGGCAAGTAGTCCACCACTTAAATACAATCACATCCCAGGTTCCCTTCGCCCTTAAAAATTGAAGATACCTGCTGAACTTTTGTTTGCTATTGTATTTATAGATATTTGCCATATTAGTAATTAAAACTGTAAACAGGGTATGATAGTGTACACCTGGACACCCCCCCGCCCAGACTCAGGAAGCCGAGGCAAAAGAATCAAGTTCAAGGTCAGCCTCAGCAATTCCCCCCTGTAATCTCAGCGGCTGGGGAGCCTGAGGCAGAAAGATCATGAGTTCAAAGCCATCCTCAGTGAAAGTGAGGCACTAAGCAACTCAGTGAGATCCTGTCTCTAAATAAAACACAAATAGGGCCAAGGATGTGACTCAGTGGTGGAGTGGCCCTGAGTTCAATCCTCAGTACCCTCTCCACCCCCCCCCCCAAAAAAAACCTAGGGATGTAGCTCAGCATTAAGTGCCCCTGAGTTCAATCCCTGATTATAAAACCCAAGAAAACAAAAAGACTGTAAACAATTTTTTTTTACTAATTCATTTAAAATAAGTCCATTTTAATATCTTACAGTAACTATCTTCCCTTCCCTAAAAACAATTAGCAAGAAGAATAGCATTGTTTTTGCATTTTTGTGAAAAGTTTAAGGTCTAGTTTAAATAAAACAGCTATCTTCTCACAACTGGCTTCACCACTGGCAATGTTATTTGTGTCGCATACAAAAATTCTATAGAGCTGAGCATGGCGGTGCACACCTGTAATCCCAGCGGCTCTGATTGCTACTTCAATGACAGCCTCAGTAACTTAGTGAGGCCCTGTCTCTAAATAAAATACAAAAAAGGCTGGGGATGAGGCTCAGTGGTTAAGATATTATGGATACTCTTTGCTACTCCAAAAAAACTTGACAAGTGATAATTACTAAACATTAACTACAACATATCATCTGAAATTCCTATTAATAAACTTTTCGCAGTTATAGTAAAACCCACTACTTTATCTTGCAATTTGAATAGAACTTTTTTTTTTTTAATATTTTTTAGTTGTCAATAGACATTTGTTTTATTTATTTATTTATACATGGTGCTGAGGATCGAACCCAGGGCCTCACGCATGCAAGGCAAGCGCTCTACCGCTGAGCTACAATCCCAGCCCTTGAATAGAACTTTTACCCACTCATGACTTTGTAACATCATGCATTGATGTTACATGCATCTACTAGTATTAGAGAATTATGCTTATCCAATTGTGTTCACATTTCTTATAAAACATAATCATTTTCATCGCGAGTTCAAAGCTAGCCTCAGCAATGGCGAGGCGCTAAGCAACTCAGTGAGACCCTGTCTCTACATAAAACACAAAATAGGGCTGGGGATGTGGCTCAGTGGTCGAGTGCCCCTGAGTTCAATCCCCAGTACCAAAAAAAAAAAAAACCATAATCATTTTCATTAAAAAGTCACCACTAGCCTCATTATAAAATGTATTAATTATTGGGACATCAACTTCACAATGACAGAAACAAGCTCTCCAAAACTCTAATCTTGAAAATTCTTTTTTTTTTTTTTTAAACTGCTGGCAGTTGATACTGACAGTTGTTTCCCTTGAGGCAATGAGATCTCTTCATTCATTTTCAAGAAAAATGTCTATCATGCACACAGGTCTGAATGCCAAAGCCTGTCATTCCTTTCTTTGAAATGTATTTTTTACATATAAGACTATGTTTTATAGTAGTTTTAGGTTCACAGCAAAATTAAGCAAAGTAGTGTTCCCATATGCTCTCCCCAACAAAACACACATCCCTGCATGACTAGTGCAGCCAACACTGATATATTGTTATTACCAGTGTCCATAGTGTGCATTACAGTTCACTCTTGGTGTGCATTCTATGAGTTTTAACAAGTATATAATGCTATGCTATCCACCATATCATACAGCATAGATTCACTACTCTAAAAATCCTCTGTGTAAAAGAGTTGGAGGTGTATATCAGTGGTAGAACTCTTGCCTAATATGTGTGAGGCCCTAGATTCCATCCCCAGCACAAGAGAAGAAGAGGAGATGAAGATGACAATGATGATGAAGATGAAGATGAAGACAACTACCATGAAGAATTCACCTGTGTGTCAGAGAAGGTAAAACTAAATCCTGTGCACTCTACATATTTATTCCTTCCTCCCACAACCAAACCCCTGGTTACTTTTCAGTTTTCGTACTTTTGCCCTTTCCAAAATGTTATAGGGTTACAACTATTTGATATGCAGTCTTTTCACATTGGCTTCTTTCACTTAGCCCCATGCTTTTAAGATTTCTCCATGACCCCTTATGGCCTTGCAGCTTGTGTGGCTTTTACAATGTTATGGTTATGCCAGAGTTTGTTCATCCACTCACTTACTGACGAACTTTTTTTTTTTTCTTTTTGGCAATACTACAGATTGAACACAAGAATTTGAGCATTCTAGGCAAGCACTCTACCACTGACCAACAACCCCAGACCATTTGCTTTGAGCCAGTAAGTTGCCAATGCTGGCTTCAAACTTGCCATCCTTCCACTTGGTATTACAGGTGTGCGGCACCACACACAGCCTTGAAAGATATTTTGGTTATTGCTAAGTTTGGGCAGTTATGAATCAAGCTGCTATAAACATTCATGTGCTGGTTTCTGTATGAAGGTTATTTTCAATTCCTTTGGGTAAATACCAAAAACATAGTTTCTACCATGTGGTGAATATGCTTAGTTTAAAAAAAAAAAAAAAAAAAAAAAAAAAAACCAAATTGTATTCCAAAACAGCTATACCATTTTGCATTTTCACCAGGAATAAGCTAAAGCTCTTATTGCTCTTTATCACTGATAGCATTTGGTGTGGCCAGTGCTTTGAATTTTAGTCAATCTTACAGGTTTTCATTAGGTCATTTTGCAATTCCCTAATGACATATGATGTTGGGTATCTTTCCATATGCTCAAGTGACACCGTGTATCTTCTTTGATAAAATGTTTACTCAATCTTTGTCCATTTTATAATCAACTTACTTGTTTTCTTTTTCTTTCTTTTGGACTGAGAATTGAACCCAGGGGTGTTTAATCATTGATCCACATATCTACCCAGTTTTTGTTTTTTTGGCTTTTGGGAGTTTTTTTGAGACAGGGCCTTGCTAAGTTGCTTAGGGCCTCGCTAATTTGCTGAGGCTGGCTTTGAACTTGTGATCCTCCTGCCTCAGCCTCCTTAGTTGCTGGAAAAAGAGGCATGTACTACCACACCCGGCCTTATTTGTTTTGTCTTCTTAAAGAGTTTTTTATTTGCTTGTTTCCTGTGTTTTGAACCAAGGAGTGCTCTACCACTGATCTACATCCCCAGCCCTTTTCATTTCAGTCTCAGTAAACTGTCAAACTGTCTTTGAATTTGTAAACTCCTACCTCAGCCTTTGCAAGTAGCTGGGATTACAGATATGTGCCACAGCACCTGACTATTTTTAAGCATTCCTTGCATATAATAGCTTTGCCTATTCATAGTCTTGATTAATATTTAAAGTTAATGTAATAAAATTCACTTTTAGGTGCATGTTTAGGTGCATGTACATTTTGATAACTGTACAATATCATGGAGCAACCATAAAAAGATACAAAACAGAAGCCAGGTGTGGTGGCACACACCTGTAATCTTAACTACTTGAAAGTCAAGGCAGGAGGATCACAAGTTTGATGCCAGCCTCAACAATCTGGCAAGACACTGTCTCAAAAAATAAAAAGGACTAGGGTATAACTCAGCAGAAAGTGTCCCTAAGTACAACCTCCAAGTACATAACAACAAGCAGTAAGATACAGAACCTTCTATCACTCTCACATATCCCTCATACTGCTCCTCATTATCCATCTCCTACCACTTTTTCCTAAACCCTAGCAACCACTAACCTGTTTCCTATCACCATAGTTTGTTTTTCTCAAATGTCATATAAATAAAACCACACATACTGTAGCCTTTTGAGACTAGCATTTTTCACTTAGCAACTTAGCAAGGCCCTTCAACGACCAAGTGATACCCTGTTTTAAAATTAAAAAATAAAAAGCTGGGTTGCAGCTCAGTGGTAAAGTACATCTAGGTTCAATCTCCAGTAGCCCAACCCCCTAAATCCCTTCTTTTATTGCTGAATTCTACGGAGCTATCACAGTTTATTTACCAGGGGCATTTAGAATATTCACACTGTCTCACAATTTCAACAAAATTATTATAAGCATTAGTGTATAGATTTTGATGTGTTCCGCCCACAGTGATGCACACCTATAATCTCAGCAACTCAGCAGTTTGAGGTAGGATTGCCAAGTACAAAGCTAGCCTCAGCAACTTGGTGAGATCCTGTCTCAAAATTTAAAAAAGAACTGAGGGTGTAGCTCAGTGATAAAGCACCCCTGGGTTCAGTCTCCAGTATCAAAACTAAATTAATGAAGCCAGGTGCGGTGGCGCAAGCCTGTAATCCCAGCACTTAGGGAGGCTGAGACAGGAGAATTGCGAGTTTAAAGCCAGCCTCAGCAACAGAGAGGCACTAAGCAACTCAGTAAGACCCTGTCTCTACATAAAACACAAAATAGGGCTGGGGATGTGGCTCAGTGGTCGAGTGCACCTGAGTTCAATCTCCAGTACCAAAAAAAA
>PVHX01002534.1:0-21391 GCA_004024805.1 Geosciurus inauris
TAAAAAAAAAAAAAAAAGAACAACAACAACAACAACAAAAAATAAATAAATAAATAAATATTAGTCCAAGTCATCTTAAGAGGGAAAGAAGCAGAAATCCATATATATTCAGAATTAATAAAGCAAAGAACAAGAAACAAAGATCAAATGGGATAATGATATGGTCCAAACCTAAGCACATTATAAAATGCATTATGGCTTGTTATATTATGGTTTTTATTATAAAATAAGCAAGAATGTCTTCTTTTAACATAATAAAAATGAAAGAATTAAGATCAACATCTATATCTATCTGTAATTTTTAAATGGATTTCTTGATGAGTTTAATAAAGAAAATTTATTCAGTATAGTACCTGATTTTAAAATTAATAACTTTATAATATTAAAAATAAAGATTGTACTGCTCATATTTTTATAATTATATGGCACCTGAGCAGTAGGACCACATTCACAATTCTATGCCATGATATATTTAACATAATATAATAAAAACAATGCAGGTTTTCTGAAAGCAGATTTTAGGCCAGAGGAGGTATCTAAAATGAATTTGTGAGTAATTTATGGCTTTAAATTAATTGCATTCAGCTGAGATGAAGTCTATGTCTACAAAATCAAGTGCCTGATGTGAAGGTGCATATTATACTTGATATGACTAGAATAAAATAGAAATACAGCTTGAATCGCCAAAAAATTTTATTTTAGGATGTTTGTAGAAATTATTTCAGATCAACTGGAAGATTATTTCATCTATAGGAAGTGATATTCCAAAAATATCTAATTTTTGTTTTGAGTTTCTTCTCATAGTTTGAAAAAAATGACAGCTCCTCTAAGTTTTATTCAAAGCTATAGCTGCCAATTTATCTTTCATGTATATTTTCATATGTTTTGTAACTGTGGAAAACATGTTTAAAATCCCAATATTAGACTTCCTACAAACTAAAGAGTTTAAAATACGAAATTCAATGTCTATAGTCAGTCATTGTTTGCAAAATAAAATTGAATTAAATGGCACACACTGTTTACAAATCATTTCTACTAGAGACCACCAAAACGCAAATCAATTCAGAAAAAGAACAAGAAGGATAACATTCCAGAGTAATTTCTTTCTATATTTCTCTCTTCACTCATCACTTTTAATGAACACATGCCTTTCACTGGACAGAAAAAAATACTGACCAGGATAAGGAAGCAAAGGATATCTTTATTAGGTTGAATGACTTAAAGAGAGGATTCAGCCATTAAAGAAGATGTCTGATGGTATCACTGGAAAAATCAACATGGCTACTGACATTTCTTCCAGGATGGGCCAGGGAGCTGGAGAGAAAACATTCCTGCTTGGTTCTGTGATAACTGAGCCACAGGAAATACTCTTTGTCCTCAAAGGAGGAAGAAGACAAATGGACTCTTCAATTTTTAATCACAATGGACATAAAAGACCTTCTTTTAGGCAATTAGTTTCATTACTCATTACCATTTTAAACCATGCTAATGCAGTGGCTAATGCCTTTGGCTGTACAGTGCTATACAGCTCATGCTTTCAGCACTGAAGAGGAAACCTCAGTGCACATACTTTGATACCACTGTTGTATTCAAGAAATGAAATCAACCTTGCTATAGTCTGCAATTTTGTCCTACCAGGATACATCTAACAACCAAGTCATCAATTGGATGACATTGCTTATAATTAAAAACAAAAAGGGAAACACTGAATTCATAGGTTGAAAATCAAAGTGATGCTTTGGGACTAAAAATTTCCAGTCCTCCCTCACATGATAGCCTCTGCACACTTGCTTATTTACTGCCCTGGTATCCCTAAGGTAGGCAGACCTGCTTATGTGATTGGTCAGCACCTGGGAACTGTATTAGGTAATGGCTTTGTTAGATGTACTGGCAGTATCTCTTTGGTTAACAGCCATGAGATGCACCACCTTCTCTTCTGTAGCCATGTCCCCGGTAGAGGTTACCTACTTGAGGTGGATATAGAAAGTGCTCTTGTTTTACATTCTACCTTCTTAGGCCAAATCAGACACCTTAGGTTCAGATTGAAGGAAAGAAAGGGTTCACTTAGATGTGCAAGCCCAAGCTCCATTCTCCAATCTGTATTTTACCAGAAAGAGTTGCACTAGAAAGGAAGGATTTGGATGTTTTCATGATAATAAAGTGGTGCTTTGTTTCCCATTTGTTTGTGGTGCTTGCACCTTGCCTCATGGGTTGGTAATGACTAAGAAGGAAGGATGGAATGCAGAAGAGGAGCTGGGCATTCCTGGAGTCCTGGCTATGATACTACCTTAATAGCTCCAAAACCACAAGTCTACTTCTTAAAACCCACACATACATTTCTAAGCTCAGTGATATGACTCAGATATCATGCTGCAAAGAGATATGTGCCATTTATGATTTGCTTTAAAAGACATTAACTAGACTATAGCTCTAGAAAAACTGAATTGAAATGGTCCCCACTTTGTGACCAATCTCACGTGCTAAAGTGAATCAATGTGAAAATGGTATTATTATTATTGAAGGAAAATATAGTTTCAAATTGCAAGTGTTCTCCAGTGCTTGCATTTAGATGAGGAAGTATTTTGGACAAAGTGATGCCACTTGAATATCTAACTACCTGTCTATCCAAGTTATAAAATAATGTTTTTTGTTTGTTTTCTGAAATACCACATACAAATGAAGTCCAATGAGAAGGGCACATTAAGAAATATTTCTAGCATTCTACCTCTTAAAGGATGTGGAAGAGAATAAGGACCCTCGAGAACTCACTTGACAAGATTCAACTCCCCATTGTTCCTGATGGTAAATGGCACATCCTTTGTTTTTGGTTTGGTGGGGATTCAGCAGAGAAGCCTCAGCACTATAGGTGTAATGTAGAACACAGCCCTCAAAATCTCTGCCAACTTTGAAATTTCCAGAAGTTATTTATATTACTTGTTTTAAGTGAATTGAAATGACTATGCCACATAATTTTCTAAAGGGAACAGAAAATACTTTGTTCAGTTTTATGGTTTCACCACTAATTATTCTATTATATTAGTGGTAAAACCATAAAACTGAAGAATGACTCTAATTTTTAAAAACTGGGCAATTAACCTTTAATTTCGCTACTTATTTTTATAATTGGTTTATACTTCCAATGGGTTCTTAAAGCATATATAACTTTCATAAGGTAGTGCATATTAATTTGTACATATAACTTTGAGAGAAAAAAAATGACACTACAAAGAAACAGCATTTCCACAGGGTCCATGTGGCAGGTGACCAAGTCACCAGGAAGAAATCTTTCTCCTGTAGTTGTCCAGAAAGAATTCCCTTAAGGTAGCTATTCCCTGGCTTGTTCTTGTTACACAGTCAGAGTGCCCTATGACAGGAAATGCCTGAGCAAAATTTGGGGAAGCTGTCATTTCCAATTAGTGTAGCACTATCACTATTCAATGTGACTAGATTATCTGTTTATTTGGGGTAAGATTCAAACAGGATTTTCTTAGGTTTAGCCTTCCTCTTCTTCTTCTTCTTTTTTTTTTTCTTTCAAAACTGATTGGATTATGATGACCTGAAAATCTCATGAAGGACCCCAGAGTGCTGAGGTATTGACTCAGCAGTTTTGAAATTAACCAGTGTACATAAAAGTTTGCAAGGGTTATATGATCACTTTCTGCTTAAAATAGATCTTCATCAGGAAAATGAATCAATCATTTTGGAATCATTAGATATATATTGTCATTGTCTTAGAAGTCATATCAGCTCTTTAAGTAACTGCTGAAAAAAAATCTACTCAGTTATGAAGGACCAACCTAATTATTCAGTTGATTGAATTAAAATTATTATAGCTAATAAGGTTGCCAGATGCAGCAATAAAAATAAAGGATAGATAAACAAATAATCTCTTTCTAGTTTAAATATGTCCCATATAATGTTGAAGATATTAATACTTCATAGCTAATACTTCTTCATGAAGGTTGAAAAGGAGACTTAGAGTTTGGCAGGAGATGTCAACAATGCAATCAGAGAGTAAATTTAATAGAATTTGGTGATGGTGGGTCCTTGGCAAGAGGTAAGAGGGGGGTCCAGTTTGGTGATGGCAAAAATGGTGTGATAATGATAATGAGTTTGAATTTGGACAATGTCATTTGAGTTCTGATCTTCAGGAGATGTTCAGTAACAAATGAATATGTAGATCTGATACTCAGAGAAAAAAATTCAAGCTCTAAGATACAATTTGTGAGTCATCTTTTTAGTTGGCTTACAAAATCCTTTGTATCTATGGTATCCTTTCAGAGAAATTTAGAATGAGAAGTTGCAATTGTAAGGGGCTACAATATCTCTTTATGTATCTTATAAGCCTACTGTTAGTTTTGATCAAACACATTAAACCAAGGCATCTTTTTTCTTTTAATTTAACTAACTTACATGTACTGTTCTTTTTTTTTCCCCAAGTGAATTATATCTGGGAGAAAGGATATAAAAGAAATAAACTTTTAAGAAGTGATTTTAAAGTACAAATAGTTCATATGCTATAGAAACTTTGTATAATATAGAACTATACAATCAAAAAATTAAACTCATTTATAATTCCCTACCAAAGGTCAGTCCTTTTTAATACTTTATGGTATTTATTTCTAGAGTGGTGCATTTATTGATTTTCAAAAATAGATATCATCAATCACTATATACTTTTATAATATAATTTTTATTTTGTTTACTTTTTGTGTGATCTTGGAAATTATTAGCTCAGCATATGTTAATATTCATTTCATTTTAAAGCTTCATATTATTCTAGTTTGAATGCATCATAATTCATTTAGCTGGTCCTCTAAGGAGGGGCCATTTTGTGTTCTCATAATCTGTACTGCAACACAAATAATTTTGGATTATCATCTCTTTATGACAAGTTCTTTGAAGTAGAGTACCGAGACAAAAGCTTATGCATTTCCAGTGTTGACATGTACTGATATGTTGCCCCTTTGGTAGGGTTTTGGCAAACTCCAGCCAGCTGACCAAATCTATTCCAGTACATACATTGATTAAAATGTAAAGAGATGGGTCAAAAAGCAAACCACAACCCTCAGGTAGAGAGAATTTATGGCCATATGTCCATCATGGAGTGAATGAATAAAATAATTGTAGTGTACCTCTATAATCAACTTATACACAACAATAAAAAAGAATGAATTATTAATTCATACTACAACATGGATGGTGTTAATTATTTGGAGTGAAACTGAATGAAAAATAAGACACTTTATAATATTAGATATCTTTAAAAGTTAATAGAAAAAAAATTAATATTTAGTGCTGGATTCACTGCTAGTTATATACTATTTTACCTACTGTCCCTGGTATGGGAAGAAAATGGAACAATGGCAAAATTCACCACTAATAATGTTACTGCACAGATCATAAGAGGTTTAGAATCATATCTAATACAGAAATAAGGTATAATATTTCAGAGAATTTATCAAAAAATGGTATTCAAATTGTAAAACAAAGTCTCTCCCTGCTCATAGTCCAGATTAATATCAACCACTCTCTGGATTTTTCCTTTAGTAAAATAATGATGAGAATAGTGCCTCAAACAACATAATCACTATTCTGATTGAATGGTCTAGCATCTGTTCTGTCCTGGTGGGATTTGCTTTCCCATCCTGAAAAGGAAATCTTTACAAATCCTCATGGTCCATTCAGGCTTGTGAATGGACTATTTCAATCTCCCAGTAATGCTGGCAGGAATCAAATCTTTCAGAACCCAGAGCAACTGGATAAACTATAAATCTCTTTGGATTTGGATGAACTAATTTGCATATTCTTCACAAATGTCATACATTGTTTATTCTCAGAAAAAAGGCCAATTAAGATGTTTTGTTCTGGGGTCCAGAGGGACATCTTCTAGTTCCTGTATGATTTCTCCAGAGTGAATCCTGTAAAGGAAGGTGGCATCCTTCTTTCCTTCATTGCAATGAATAGAGAGCTGATGCTTCCAAGCTTCATCCCGTCACTGATCCTCCTGATACCCATTAGCAGTTCACTTCTGCCATCACACTCTTTGCCACCTCCTTTAGTAGCCCTTTGAGTGTGGGAATGCAGTCTGAAGACGCTGTTATGTTTGCCTTGAGCTTCTGAGGAATGTCCTCTTCACCAGCCAACCTCGAGCAAATCACGTCTCCTCATGCCTTGAAAACTGGTTCAGGCCTCAGACTCATAGAATAACTTGTGCATCTGGGTTTCCACCCTCTTTCTGAGTCCTAAATGTTTTTTCATCTTGAGCAGCTACTACTTTTTGAACATATGCAACTTGCCTCTTCAAAATCCATGAAACTGCTGTGCCTTTTTTTGTGATGAGAGGCAGGTTGCTCTGTGAGTCTCATGTGGTGACCCTGGTGGTCAGGGGTCTGAGTCCATAGGTTATAACGCACCTCTAGATCTACTTCACAGAAAAGGGTGAGATTGTGTTTCTTGCACAAGCACATTAGTTCCTGCCTCTTATAATTGTTGCTGGTGCTGTGGGATAGTTCAGCAATTTCAGTCACCCTTCCCAGCTGTGTGTTCCTTCTGAAGTGCCCCTCTTGGCACTGATAATGGCAAACAGGCAAGAAAACTTGTCCAGTAAACCTGCTGGTACTGTTGGGTGCAGGAGTGACATTTGATAATGATGAGGTTATGCAGGAAGTTACCAGAAGAGCTCCCCTTACAATTGCACATTACTTGGGCTTCTAGCTACTCTTGGCAGCTCAAAGGACAAAAAGCCAAGCAATTCTCTTGGTTAGAAAACAGACATAACTCCAAGGTGCCTGTTAGTTCCCAGAGCAGGCAGTTCTGTGGGGAGCCTGTGAGGCAGGTATCCAAGAATTGCTTCTGAATTCATTGAGATTGTGTATGTAATCTGATTTTTTCCCCATGAATTTAATACTCTTCACATTGTTTTAAGGTGGCATCATTCTTAATCTTTTAAATATACCAGAGCATATTTATGAAAATATGATTAAAAAATGAATGACACTCTATTAAATATTGCTATGGTGTAAATGTTTGTGCCCCCCTCCCCTTCATAGGTTGAAATCCAATCACCAATTTGATGATATTGGGACCATTTAAAAACTTTTTATTTTTTTTATTTTTTATTTTGTTTGGTACCAGGGATTGAACTCAGGGGCACTCGACCCCTGAGCCAGGTCCCCAGCCCTATTTTGTGTTTTATGTAGAGACAGGGTCTCACTGAGTTGCTTAGTGCCTCGCCATTGCTGAGGCTGGCTTTGAACTCGCGATTCTCCTGTCTCAGCCTCCCAAAGTGCTGGGACTACAGGCTTGAGCCACCGCGCCCGGCTTTTTTTTTTTTTTTTTTTTTAATATTTTATTTAGTTATAGATGAACACAATACCTTTATTTATTTTATGTGGTGCTGAGGATCGAACCCAGTGCCTCATACATATGAGGCAAGCGCTCTACCGCTGAGCCACAACCCCAGCCCATTTAAAAACTTTTTAGATGATAGTCATGAAGTTCAAAATAGATCTCAAAATGGAGAGACGGAAGAGTTGGTCCTTTGCCAAGGGAGTTACCAGGTAGCTGAGGTTGTCACGGACTCACCTATGACCCAGTCCTCTAGGTTACACTAACCCTACTGTGAGTGAGGCACAATTTGGTGACCTGTGAAACCTGCAAAAGTATATTTGTCGTATTTTACAATTTGCATGCACCCAAGAGATTATGAATTGTGATCCTTTGTGTGATGCCACTGTAAACCTAGGCCTGATCTCTCTTCTCAAATCATTTATATTGAAAATGAAGACTACATTGATTCTTGTGATTCACAGTAATGATCTATGAAGTCTTTGCTGGTGTTGAATTAACAAAAACTGAACCATCACTTTTAGAGAAAATATAGGGTTAGGTTCCGATGAGCCTCTGGCCATAACATTTTCATTGACCAATCAACTCCTAAACTTGTTCTGTATGTATTTTTGCTTCTTATTTAATACATATCAGTGATTCAATATCACTGAACTCAAGGCCACCTAAAACCTAATGCGTGCCTGAGCAAAGCTTATTTGACACACATATTTTCTCTATAATGCACATTACAGATTTCTTGTGCTTAAGAACAGTGACAGCAATTCAGCAAGGACCATTTTAAACAGCAAAATCACCAACAAAAATCAAGAGAATGTGATGAGCAGGATACTGGAGAGATGGCGAGAAGCACACTTGTTAACGGTCGGAGAGCTGAACAAGAAAGGCAGAGCATGGCTTGTTCATCTTCAGCTGGGGACTGCAGTGTGTGTGTTGGTTGGTTCAGAATCTTCTACATAAAAAGAAGCTACAGAATGAAGAATTCCAGATTGCGCTTGACATTCCTCATGCCATCCCGACACATCATGACTAAAACATGAAGACTATACTTTTCACAGAAAGGAGTTTCTTGTGAGGAAAAATCACATCTTTTCTCTCATGTTCTGTTACATTCAGTTTATGGTCCATCCACCATGCTAGTATCTGTATAATTAATCTCGTAAGATGGATATTAGATCTATAAAACAATCGCTAGGTCCTGATTTGTAACCAAAGATGACCTCTAGCTAGCTCTTCAATGTGTGCAGCTTTGATAAAAAGAAAGAGGGAGAAAAGGAACTGAGTCTTTAAGGATATTTACTCACAGCTCACTGCTAACTCAAGCTCATTCATTCAAGGGTTAAATAGATACAAATAATGGTTATTGTTCTCCATTTTCCTATGAATTAAAATATGTAATTGAAATACAGCAAGTAAGCAAGCATAATGTAACATAATTTTATTTTTTTTAAATAAAGGTAGACCCTCAAGAATTCCAGGATTTGTTCCACAAAAAGGTCGTCAATGTTTCTTTTCAAAGCAGGCACATAATCATCTACTGAAGGTGTGAGGATGGCATAAACTTAACTGAGCTGATACCAACCACAGATTGGATTAGTCTTGAATTACCTGGATTTCCCAAGCTCCTTAACTTTCTATTCTGAGGAGCTATATGTGCTTGATTATATGTCCTGGAGAGTATCATGGCTCAGTCATCTAAGAAATAAAGGTCATGATAACCCTCCTGATGGTAAGCAGGTTTTGAAAAAGAATGTTTTGACATTATCCATATGATGTGGCATTTTGACAGGATCCTTTTTAATACAGGCAAGTAAATCCAAAACTCTATTTTTGTGTGTGTGTGACTTATCAGTGGTTACAACACTCATCTCTGGTCCTCACTTTATTTTGTGCCCTATCCAGTGGTGTGGGTGAGTTATGATGCTTAAGAATATGGTAAAGACATATCTTTTATATATTAGATGGAAATTCTTTTCCAAAGAGCTAACTGGTAAAAGGCTTGATTTCTGAACAATAATTAAATATTCTTTTTTTCTCTCTTCTTTTTGTAGTGCTGGTTAATGAATGAGATCCTTATGGATGCTAGGCTGGGACTCTATCTCTGAGCTATACCTTCACCCCCTAAAATGTTCTTTGGAGGAAAAGGAGGCAGCAAACATTCCCTTTTTACCTGAAAATGTATCTAGAATTTTGCTTTTGCTAAAATTTCAGCTGAATTTTGCAGATGTTCAATTTTTAAATAAAAGGAATCGCTAAAACATTATTTATACAGATCTTCTTCCATTATTTCCATCTACTGTATGTACATTTCAAAAAATAAAGTCATGTTCATAAGTTTAAGGGCATAATGCTTGTAGCAACTGTATTTATTTTTGTGTTGAAACTGAATCAGCTAGGCTAGACACAAGGTTCAAGACGACATGGCAAATCAATTCTAAAAGTCAATTTGCAAGGCTTGACCCCAATGCTCTAATTATCTCCACTCCACTTGGAGCCTGTATGAGATTTTGTAAAAGTTGTTTCCATATCAAAACCAGAAAAAGTAAAAAAGTGAAAAAAAAAAGCAGTGAATCATTTTATTGCTGCCATAGAACACAGCAAAAATGATGTGGAAAAATAATAGCTGTTTACATTTGCCATGTTAGGATGAAGGCATTTGAAATTTTGGTTTTGAAAAATGATTTTTTATTTGCCAGGAAGTAGGCATGTATTTTCATTAGGGACATTGTCGGAAAATCCCCACAAAGAAAAACATCTGCATCATTATCACTACTGTCAGAAAAATTCCCTGGCATGCAAAGCAGAGAATGTGCCTGTCTTAAGCAGCAGAGATGCTAACTCATTAAAAAGCCCAGACCTGAAAATGAACCAAACTTCATTTAACTTTGGGAAGTGATATGCCAGTTTTAATTATAGTACGGAAGAAGAAAGGCACCAAAAAGCAACATTTTCTATGTGAAAAAAAATTTCATAAGACATTTTCTTTCTGAAAGAAAAAGTAGGCCAGTTTTATCAATGTGAGAAGATTTGAATCTGAATGTATTATTAACCTGCCTTTGGGAATGACAAAAATCTGTCTTTGTATTTCCATATCCTTCAAATTAAATCATATGAAAACCTAAATTCATTTGGGAAAGAAGGAGGGAAAGCACAAAGTTTTAATTAGGCTGAAGTGCTTCATTAGTACCTACTCTCAATCAGATAAATGCTATCAATTCAGATGGATCCACAGACTCTCTCAGACACTGATTATTCCTGTCACATTTCCCATTCATTTTTATCATAGATAATTGTCAGCATAACAGTATTAATGGAAAACAACCTTCAGATTCTATACCTGTTTCAAAGTACATAGTTTCCTCTTAATGTTCTTATTGCCCACCTGAATACATATTTTTAAATGTCTTTTCTCCAAAAGAATAAGATTTGTTAGTCATATTTCCCTTCTGTGATGCACATTATCTATTATAAAATCAATGTAATGCAAAGCCCATTAATCTGTCAGTTGACCAGGTTTGGTTTTTAAACTGAGTGGCCCATCCTGATGTCTGATGAGATTAGGGATGCCTACTGATATCATGGCTATTCAGTTTTTGTATGTTATAATCTTCCTTGAAGAAGAAGTAGGAAATTGAGGACTGAGACCAACAACTGAGCAACGGAAAAGACCAACAATAGCTGTGAGATACGGAGAACATCTTTCCAGAAACTGGAGGTTTTCACTAACATCTGTCAGATTATGATGTTTGTGGTGTGATAAAAAATATGGCTGGGGTGATTTTGGAGACCGAAATACCCACTTTTGGATGCATAGTGGAACTGAGATCCTCAAAAAAATCCTGAATCTCCTACATAGGTGAATGAAAGCATGAAGTGGGATAGGTAGCTGTGTTCTGGATCTTGATAAGGGAAAGGACTTAGGTG
This sequence comes from Geosciurus inauris, assembly GCA_004024805.1. Lineage (NCBI taxonomy): Eukaryota > Metazoa > Chordata > Mammalia > Rodentia > Sciuridae > Geosciurus > Geosciurus inauris. The sequence goes on from PVHX01002534.1 coordinate 11,275, forward strand.
CTATTGCTCTGTGACCTTTACTGGAGAGGTAAATGATGACAACTCTCCTTCTTCAAAAGAAGATGGAGTACAGCCTTTCAGAGAAGAAGAAATGATTTCTTCTGGAAATTGGTTGAGTCACAGAATTGTTGAAAGGATACACTGTGATCTGTCACGTTTGTTGCCTATGTCATTCCATGTGGAGTGTAAATAACTTTGGACCCTTTCTTAGATGGTTTTCTAAATCATAATTTAGATCAAGAAGGAGATGAAATGTTAGAGGGCTCCTAAGTTAATAGGAGCCACCAGTGGTTGAAATAAAAAGAGGAAGGTTGTGTGTTTGTGTGTGTGCATGTGTGTGTTGTGAAAGGATTGGAACAAATGACAAGAATAACTTATCTTCCTTTCTTGAAATTAGATATAATAGAAGCCAGTATTTATTTCTGTTATGCAGACATATTCTTCAAAGACCAAATTTAATAAAGATGGAAGGAGTTTCTCACTTTTCATTATTTTACATAGATTAAACCACAGGTTATTTAATAGATACAAAACTTTATAAGAGGAAATAATCAGTGAGACAACTCTAGCAAGAGTAATAGGTCCTTGATTGCATTTGAATATGGTTCTGTTTGATTGCTATGTTACTGACTTAGGATTCCTTTAGAAAATGATTAAAGCAATTTCTGACTATTATTCTCTTAATATCATTTCTGTGTTATTATTCTGTGTAGCTACTCACACAATGTTTTCAGTTTCTTTTTTTGTTTACATTTTATTGTTTCAGTTAGGAAGAATTCAGTTAGAAATGAAAATTATAATTCAAAATGGCTCAAACCAGATGTTTCCCAAATGTTGCTGCATAATGGAATCTCTTAAAATACAGGGACATCTGGCTCCTACCATAATAGTCGAGTCAAATTGCAGTGGGGTTAGGACTGGGCATCAGAGTCTTTAAAGGCTCTCTATGGTATTCCCAGGTACAGCAGAGTTTGAGAACCATTTGTTTAAATGCTTAAAAATGCTACTAACAAGAAGTTTCAAGGTGAAATGAATCTAGACAATTAGTTTAGGCCTCCATTTTGCCATCAAGATCCCAGGTATTTACTCCAGTGCCATTCTTGTAACATCAACTTTGTCTTTTTATAGTGGTTCTTATAGTCATCCAAAAGCTGGCTCAGTTCTATAAAAGGCATTCCAGTGGAAAGGAGGGTATCATCTCTTCCCAAGTCTCTAACTGTGATATTCTCAGAAACTCACCCTTGGACTCACCCTTGAACTCCCACCCATGCCATCCTTGGACTTTCATTTATGATTGAAGCCCTCACCCCAATCTAATCACTAATACGTGAAAAAAAAAGCTATTTCCAACCTTCCCTTTGCTCTGCTGCACAGGTTGGCTCTTCCTTGCGTCATACTGATGTGAAGTTGAGAGGTGGGTGGTAGGCACCTGATTGGAATCATGTTACTGCCAGCTACAGAGAAGAGGAGGAGACTTAGTAGGAAATCTGGAGTATTTGCTCTATTCTTTTTTATTACATTCTACCCTATAGCTTGATATCTCCTTGGATAGGTTTCCTCTTATGCAAGACTTTGGTGAATTTTCTTCTTCAACTCCTCTCTGTATGTGAACATTGCATTCTATAGTAAGGAGGAATCACGAAGATCTCAGAGAATTATCAACTGGAAACAATCCCACTCCCAAACGATGCTTTGCTATCTGGTACAGTCTTGTAGTACATTTCAATTGCTGGCTTTTTTTTCATCTTTATAAAATATTTATTGTTTAAGAGCTCAGTGTCACTACACATTAATTCTTTTCCATTTACACTTTGCTAGGGTTTGCAACCAATCCCTTCATACCTAGAAATGTATAGAAAAACATTCTGATGCACGTGTTTGATATTGCCAGTTTAGCAGAGTAGTATTTCAGTTTTCATTTAACTTCAGGTTTATAGTCCAGATGAAAATATTTATCCCTGAAGTGTTACTGCACTGACAGCAGAGCAAAGGGAAGGCTGGAAACAGCTGTTTTCGGCTTCTTATAGTGAAATAATGGATGGTTAGCAACTTGACCGAAACTTGGTAACATTTCTTTTCTCTGATAATGCTTAAGTTGCTTCCCACAACAGTGTAATAGTAATTATGAGAGGCCATCTGCCTCATGCCAAGGTAATTATCCACAAAGTTCCTCCAACATGTCAGTGTTTGCAGACCCAAGGATAAGGAGACATCTGTTCTGCTGGTAAGAGATGAAAAAACTACAGGAGATGTGCCTTTCCTCATGCATGCGTTATCTTTTTTTCACTATAATTTAGGTAAAAGTTCTTAGAAACTAATTAATTCACTAGACTAGTGGCTAGTATCTCATTTAAATGTCCCACACCAGACAGATCAAAGATGCTTCTGGCCCAACTGTGCAGCAGAGCCGAATTGCCTAGCTTTAATTAACTAAATGAGGATATATAACCTATCGGATAAAATCTCTGGAGGCCAGAACTTGCCTCAGGGCTGGTTTCAAGAGGAGCTCCTGTCAGATGTGATTACTATCAAATATCAGGACAGGCTCACCCTTGGGGAAATCCAAGAGTAGAGACCATTCTACAATGTCAAAAACCAGACCCACTGCATCTCAACTGCTCCACCCAGACACTTAAGGAGCGGGGATAAGAATGTGATATCCAATCTAAATGATGACACAATTGCCAGCAAGAAGATGCAAGGTAAAGCAGAAGGCAAAGTGAAGGTGGTCTGAGTTTGGTCAAATGGAGAAAACAATACTAGCAGGCAGCAAAATAAATCAAAGTATCTTGATCTATTTTTTTAAGAAAAGGCATGTTACTTATGAGATAGTGAGCAGAATCTTCCACAGCTCCAGGAAAATTTTTGTGGGATCTCACTTGGACAGTTTATGAAGCATGTGTTTTCTAGCCACACATAAACACAGCATTTTAATCAGACTTAGGGGATTCTGCAGTGGTGGGAGGTCTGTGAACATCTGGCTGTATTCTGTTCCTTCCAACCAAGCCTTCCAACCAATTCCGAGTGCTTGGTTGGATTGCTTGGTTGGATGGGGTGGATCAATCTTCAGGTAGAAAGCATGGTACTTCCTCTGAGTACCATGGAGAAGTTTGACAAAGATGTTTGGACAGAAAACCATGGCCACAGGTACTCTCTGATATTAAAATTTTTTTTAAAAATCCACATTTCAGGAGTCCTTAGAATAGGCATATCTTAAATTTTAAAAACTGTTGGGCATCATTTCTCTGGATAATATCTATTTTTGAAGATTGTAAGAATTAGATAGCCTCTCATCATTATATATGTATTATCAGAAATTTAAATGACTATATAGCTACTAAGAGTATAACTCAACTAAATTATGCCTAAGTGTTTTACATATATGTATATATATTTATATACATACGTTTTTTCTTTGTCATATTGTCTTTATTTCAGGTGTGTCAAGTAATTGAACAACTTATCCTAACAGTATTACATGTAAATCAATCACACAAAATATGAAATTATGGAATTGGATAGATAATTCCAGTAGGCATTTAATATGAACAATGGAGTTCATTAGAAGAAAGGTGCCCAGATGCTTGAAAGAATTAGAGACTATGCCTTATGAGGAAAATTAAGAAGATGAGGCACATTTAACTTAGGGAGAAGAAAGTTGCTCCTTGCAAGGCTCCGGGAATTTTTCCTAACTCCTAATAGATATCAAGTCTGTCTAGGATCTCAAAACACATGGTATTTCCCCTTTGTGATAAATGTACAAAATGAAAAAGAATGTCTTAAGGAAAATCCAGTCCTATTCTGATCAAAATTGAGTCATCTGTATATATCAGAAAAAACTGGCCCTTCCTGGACAGGCTGCCATCTGCCAGAAAATTCTAATAATAATTATTCAAATCTAGGATAGCTAAAAACAAAACAAAACAATAACAATAACAACAACAACAAAAAAACCCAAATAGTTCCCCTGACATGTGCAGTGGATAATCTTATTTGGTACCCTTGAGAAGTATAAGAGATGTTACCCATGCAAGTACACTCTCTCTTCAGTAAGAAGAAAGGTGAGGTGTTCCAGTCCACATGAGCAGAAGTGATGCTACACAAAGACTGGGCAAGTCATGTGCAGAAGTGGAGGAAAAGCAGCTACTGTGAAATGAACAGACGTGGGCAGCATAGCATGCACGGAGGACTGGGAAACGTCCAAAGATGCACTACCTACCCTACAGTAATCACCGCAAACCTAACTCTGTGTTTGGTACCATCATCTAAATCATGTTTGGATTTCTGGGTCTCCACAGAGGAAGATAAAGTCTCTTGTAACAACAAAGTATAAAAAGGAGGAAACTTATTGAGCTGAGACTGTGGCCAGACTGTGCATCACAGAGTCATAAGCGTCACAAAGCTCCTCCTCCAGGTGCTAGCTACAAATTGAAAGTTAGTATTTCTTTGCATAGGGAAAATACTGTTATTGCACTATCCTACGCATAGTCACATTCACAAATTTTGGGCCTGATACTAGTGTGATATGTCTGTGTGACTTCCTCCTTTTGTCTATGATAGTGGTTCCTTCACATGGAGATGATCTAAGCCGGATGGTTACAAAACTAGTAACTGCTGCATTTATGAAGTAACCACTATCAAATTAAAAATGAGGGAATCTCAGCTGGAGGACAGTGGGGAACAGGCCAGTATCCCTGTCAGTGACTTTCCTTCTTTCAGCCACATCAAAGGTTGAAGGTGGTGGAAAGAGAGAAGGCAAAGAGAAAAGATGAGAAGTCATTTTGTTTTCAAAGGCCAGGTCATAGGGGAGGTAATAAAGGGGAGTGGGGAACCGACAATGTCCTTGGGGTTAACCCAAAAAGTATAATAAATTTACTTACTAAATGACTTATTACATTAAAACAAAATTTTAATCTGTTTAAATGTATATTTGTATTAAAAAAGTACATTGAAGTTTCATGCAAATATTAATTCCTAAACAATTAGTATCAGTCTCCATAACTCACTAAAGCAAAAAATATCTGGAGTCCTTCCTTATTCCTGTTTTGCAAATGGAAGCAGTTCTGGAGGCCCAAAAGGGAGATGACCATGGGAGTTATGGCCAGGCATGACTGGGCAATGACCTGCTCTGATATCACAAGGAACCATTGTGAGTAGATTTCAAATTGCAGGTATATGAGAGAATGGCCTTGGCTGGGGTTTTGGATTTGTTGTTTTGGTCTGTTGGTTTTTGTTTTGTTTTGTTTTTTGTTTTTCTTTTAGTTAGCATCCTTTGGTGGTGTTCCTGCTTAGGATGTATATAGCCAGAGTAGTGAGACTAGTGTTGCAGGGGCCAGGTGTGGATCCTGACATTTTTCATGGGCATCAGTCATGGGGACTCTAAACAACTGCAAGAGCAACAGGTGACAACTACCTCAGGTTCCTCTGCCCAGATTTTAGCTGAGAGCACTTCTGCATCCACCTGGACATCAGGAGTCTCCTCTGCCCCCCACCTGCAGAAGACATCAGAGACTGTTATTCCTGGGACACTCCCCCTGCCCTGATCCTCTGTCCTTTCTCCCTTTCTTCTGAGATGTTTCTAAATAAATTTGTTTCAGACAAAAACAAAACAAAACATAAATGTATATATTTGATGGATGGAGATTTTCTAGAATATTAGAACAAACAAATGTGAACATTTTAATAAATCAATGAGGAATTTTAATAATTTTTTATAAAATGTAATATTTTCTAAAATATCAGAATATTAATTGATATTTAAACTATTTTCTTCACATTCAGGTCATTATGATTATTTAGCAAATGAAATTAAAGATAGGATAGATAAATGTTCCAAGATTTTTTTAAAGCTCTAGCTTCACAGAGACCAATATTCATTATATAGAAATTAAAGTTGAAGAAAACCAGTTTGTATAGTTATATGTTCAAACAGTGAACTCTTAAATTTTTTTCTTTGCACCTGGCAATGGAAGTATTACAAAATCATAATTGGAAAACTAGTCAATATCATTAGTTTTTACTTTTATGCCATGATGATTAAGTCAATAGTTTAAGTGGACTCTATTACCCAAATTTATCCTTTCCAAGATGAAATTATGAGTATCAGGCAAGATTCAGTGATTCTATTACTTTGAATCCTAAAGTCATGGACATCTTGAAAAATGCCTCCCTCAGCTTTAATAATTTACCAAAATTAATTAAGGCAAATGAACATTCTAAATGAATATCTTCCTCTTTAACCATTGTTGAATAATTGCCTATGCTTGACAAGATATTTTGCATGAAATATCAACAATGTGATTTGCATCACACTCATAATTACAAACTCTTCAACCCTAGTAATTAATAAATTATTGTCCTCTCCTCAAATATTTGAAGTATTTATTATTGAGAAGTTCTGTTGAGTTACTCTGGGGGCATAATTTTTTAAGACCTTGAATTTCTTGCAATACTATTATTTGACTGCTTTAGTTTAAAAATTTCATTGAGATACAATTGGCAAAAAAATTTCATCATATGTGAAGGAAGAATGTATTTTATAGCTTGTCTGGAAAAGTCTATTTTGCTCATGTAATGTCTAGGGACCCCAGTTCCCTCCATGTGCAGTGGTAGTTGGTTTGGCTCTATCCTAGAAACAGAGGTATTTACTGTCCCATACTTCAGGACACTGAATGCTAGTCAAATATATTTTAAGAGAATTCAGATACAATTCACTTTCTGAAATAAAGAGTCAATGATAACTGGCAAACAGATGGTCGTGATGGAAATAATAACAGAATATTGTTTCTATTGGAAACACTGCAAGGTGGATTCTGTAGTTTTGCTCCACTACCAGTAAACTTTCCCACATTGTCTCCCCTTGGACTTATATTTCTCTGAATAGTTAGCTCTCAGTATTCTGCAGAGGGATGTGTGTGGCACCACATCCTTGTTTGGCTATGTGCCTGCTGACTCTCCAGGCTGGAAAGACCTGAAAATTGCATAAGAAGATATATGAAGAAAGTGGTTAAGGAAGTCAGAGACAGGCAAACCATCAACTCCACAGGGCATTTCCAGACTTCTCTCCTGACCCTAAAGACTGAAAAGCACTATTCCCTTTAGAATGGAAAATACACATCTGTCCATTGTTCCCAAGGTGATACTTCCGTCAACTCTGCAGACCTCTGCAATTTTTTTCTAAAGCTAGTTTCACTGGCCACTGGCTCATCTTTCCAGAAGCAAGACAGGAAAGGAGAGGACACATTTCTGTTACCTTCAATCCTTCACCTAGGTAACGCTAAGTTTTGTTGTGTTCTTTTGGTTGATTGGTTTGATTGGATTAATATGTTTATGTTTTTTGCATAGTCCCTAAGACACTTGGAAAAATGCTTTTCAAAATTTGTACTATCTCTTGGTTATTCACCTCTAGGGACTAGCATAGAGAAAAAGAATGGAGGATGGACAACTCTGGGATGTCCTGTTGCTGGAGCAGCATGGAGAAAATGCAGTTCAAAAAGTTTCCAAGGGTTAGGCTTAACAAATATTAGAGGATGTCTTATTGTATGTCTAACATGTTGACATGGAAAAGATGAGGTACTTTTGGAAGATAAGATTACCTGTGACTGATTTCCTTTCTCTATATTAAGTAAAAGGCTTTCTCCCTAAGCGTGGCAATTGGTTGAAAAATGTTTCCACGACTCCAGTGTTAACTTACTAAGAGAAGAACTATGGCACATTTGACATGCATATTTGTGGTAGATCCTGAAATACATTTGTTAAAGTTTGGTCTTAAAAATACTAAACTAGTCCAGAAAGGGCTGAAATTTTCTGGAAATGTCATGACAGTTTTGGTAATATAATATTATGTATACAGTGATTAATAACTGGTTTCCCAATGCCTTTGTGGAAATTTGGATAAATACATGAGACAATATATTACCAGTATATTATAACACAATATAATATATGCAACATACTATAATATGATATACAATCACTGCCTTGTCTTAACCAAGGCAAAAAAGAATAACTAGAAGGCAAAAATTTAAAGAAATCATTGTTGGTACAAATGGAACACTGATATGAATATGGATTATAGAAATAGGGATGATGGTGCAGTTTTCTAATTATCTTTACTTATTATTGAATGTAGTGAAAAAATGTTCCATGTTTCACAATATTCTGCTATAGTCACTGCCTAGTGAGTGGAACTCAACTGGGATTCAGGGCATTGGTCTGATGCTAACTCAGGCACTAAGTAGCTTAAAGGACCTCCTATACTTTTTGCATCTTATTTTCTCATCTATAAAATAAAGTGGTTATAATAGATCCAGGTACCAAGTGGATCATTTTTAGATTTATATCAAAACCCCTAATATCTGCACACATCCACTTTTCTGGAGAAAGGACCCATGATGTCACCATATTCACAAAAAATGTCACAATTCCCCAAAGGCTAGGAACAACAGGACAAGGTCTTCCTGGTCCTGCTTTTAGCTTTAAACACATTATTAACTTTACATTAAATACAACATAAAATCCACATGTTATTTATTTACATGAAAATCCACATTTTACATATTTACATATTCATATCAATGTAAATATTTATGCATATACATAAAGAATCCTAAAAATTTTAGTTCTAATTACAGATTACTTCTCAAGGGTTGATGTGATTTTAGTGTAAGATCTCATTTTGAACTAGAAACGTGAGCGTGTTTTGTTAGGGTTTGTATGGATTCAGAGTCCCATTTGAAAATTTGAGATTTGGGAACATCTAGTGTATGCTCGTCTACTAATAAAAATGTGTCATCTTAAGGAATTCCTCTTGTATCTAACAAAGACTTATTATATGTTCATTATCTGGCAGACAATCATACTAGGAGCTAATTTTCTGTTATAATTAAAATGGATATTCTCTACCTTTAGTCTAATAAGGTAGATGACTATTACTTAAATCCTTAGTTAACCTTAATGAAAGAAATAGAAAGAGGACCACAAATCATGGATTTAAAACTGTTCTAACTTGTTAAGAATATTGGGCTGTGTTCTAATTTTATTTCTTGTCTCCCATTGGACCTCAGATGCAAAGGACAGAATTGGAGTCATCACAATTTTTAGTTCATTGCACATACTCATTATTGTCTATTGATTCATGAATGGCTTACTTTCATTAATTTACACACACACACACACACACACACACACACAGGCAAACCTCCCACTGAAACAAAAGCTAGAATCTAGAACCAAAGCCATGTGCTATCCTTCTACTCATACTTATTGCTTTGGCTCTCTTAATGAGGCACTAATGAAGGAATAGATAAATTGACCAATTAATCAGAGAACCCAGAAACAGATTCATGTGTGTAGACTATCATGTACAGTAATGAAACAGAATGAAAGAAAACGTAGATTATTCAAAACATGAAACTGCAAATAGAGTTATCCTATGGATGAAAGATAAAACTGAATCTCTACCTCAAAGCATATACAAAAATGAACTCTGGATGCATTAAGGACAATTTCAAAAATAAAATATTTACCTAAATAGAAAATATAGGTATATATCTTTCATACATTGGAGTAGGGAAAATTTCTTAAGTGGGATACCAAAACAATCATTGATTGTTAAAAAAAAATATTTAAATAAGAATTTTATTTATGAAGGACAAGTTACAAAGTAGGAGAATATATTTATTATTTCTAACCCCAGTAAATAATTACTAATAAGAATATGTTAAAATATATGTAAAAGCACAAAGTAACAGAAAAAAAACAATGTTTCACAATAATTATAAGAGATGTTCAATAATTTGGTGATCAAAATGCTGACAGCTATAAAATACCATTTTGGTGCATTCACTTGGTGAAAATTTTAAAGTCTCATATACCAAGTGCTGAAATAATATGGATGCACAATGTATAATATCTTGCTTGTCAGTACATAGACTGGAGCAACCAAGTTTGAAAACTGTTGGGCATTGTCTCTTAAAGTTGGACATTCTTATACCTTATGACCCAGAAATTCCTTATATGCTTGGGACATATATGCTTGAGACAGGTCTTGATCATTGGAGAAGAACATATATATGTTAATTGTAGAACATAGTGAAAACCTGGAAACAACTCCAGC